>VNJO01004571.1:0-115808 GCA_008042535.1 Drosophila tani
GGCTATCCGTTGATTTTTGGCCATAATATGCTCTCAGAAAGACCTCAAATATTGTTAATTATAAAGAAACACTAATGAAAGTCTTAGCCGAAAAATAATAATAATAATAATTAAAAATAATCATAACTAAGCCAAAACAGCCTTAAATTCAATTCGGAAAGCTGTTCTAGGTTCGTTTTTATTTGGTCAATTTTTATTGAAAATTTGAAAAAAAAAATATTTTTTTTCAAATTTTGAGAATTTTAATGATGGTACCCCTTAAAGAATTTTGAAAAATCGATCCAAAATTTTTTTCTCCAATTTTTCAATATTTTACTTCCAAATAATTAAGATTTTAATAGCGAATCGAAAAATATACGCCATTTGGCTATCCGTTGATTTTTGGCCATAATATGCTCTCAGAAAGACCTCAAATATTGTTAATTATAAAGAAACACTAATGAAAGTCTTAGCCGAAAAATAATAATAATAATAATTAAAAATAATCATAACTAAGCCAAAACAGCCTTAAATTCAATTCGGAAAGCTGTTCTAGGTTCGTTTTTATTTGGTCAATAAAACTGCAAACTTATTTAAGAAATTTAAAAAAAATATATTTTTTTTCAAATTTTGAGAATTTTAATGATGGTACCCCTTATGAAAATTTGAAAAATCGGAAGAAATTTTTTCCCAGCGATTCACATTTTCCTAGACAAAAATAGTCATAACTTAGTTAAAACTGCCTTAATTTCATTTCAATTTTTGACAATTTTAATTATGAAATTATTAATTTAATTTTAATTTTTAATACTTTCCTATATTTTATGCAAATTTCCTAAAATGTCAAACTTAGTTAGGTACAAATACATTTCTCTCTTTATTGAGCAGAAAACCCATTTAAAATAATTTATTTCCGATTTGCTTATATTTTGAGGCCATAAAAATCGTAGAAAAGATTAAAAATCCATTGAACCCATTGACTGGCCCGGCCGGCCCTCTCCCTCACGGCTTTGTTATCTTTTGGCCCCCTTCAGCTTTGAGCATTTTTTTTTTTTCTTTTTTTAATTAATGACTCAGTGAGGTAATCAATTTGTAATTTAATTTGCAATTTTATTTACATAGCAATTGATTTTGATTGTTGCGTTACAATTACACAGCCCCGCGGCGGCTGCAGTCGGAGTCGGAGGGGCAGAGGCAGGGACATGTCTGTACATATGGCGACCGACCAGATCGGAGACCCGTACCCGATCTCTGTGCCTGACTTTGGCTCAAAAGCGGCTGCAATCGCATACGATTTGCATGCAATTGGCTCGCAAACATGTTTCCCTGTTATCCGCGGGGCGGAAATTGAGGGTGGCTTTCCGGGGGTTGGGATCATAAATATATCAAGTATCCCCAGACCAGCCCAGAACCGAAGTCTAGGATACCCTTTGGGTTTTGGTATCAGGAAAATATATTTAAAGGATCCGTTGATGAACGCTCTTAGTCTTGAAAATATAAATGTAATATATATAAATTTTTAATATGTAAGCATTAATTGAATACTAACTATGGCATAGTGCAGCCTTCTTAGCATTTTGTAAAAGTAGAATTATGTAAATATGAATATCCGCATTTATGTTCCAATTCCGCTGTGTCAATTTGAGATAAGATAAGACATTAAGAAAATAAGGATTAAGTAAAACAAAAACTACAGTCACACTGCGATTTGGAAAACGAAATAAAAGCATATTGAAAGCATAAGTTAAACCAAGAAAATAAATCAAAGAAATAAAGAAGAATCGATTTAAAAACTACGATAACAAAAGGCATCCGATGATAAATGCTCTTAGTCTTGAAAATATAAATACAATATTTATAAATATAAAAAAAATATTACATTTATTTAATTTCCTGCTTAACTCATCAACCTACATTTTTTAGTACTTGGGATACACTTTCTGGCGTCCTGTTAAGTGCATATACCTTCCTTGATCACCGATCACCGTTCACCCGATCACCGATCACCGATCACCGTTCACCCGATCCCCGATCACCGATCTAATCGAAATAGATGAAATTCCAGCGTCGAAGGTGTTAAATGCAAGCGGGTGCCATTTACATCATCGATTTTATTAGCCAGCAGCGTTTATAATTCAATTAATGTGAAAATAATACACAATTTCCATTCGTCACTTGTGCTGCCCGTGCCATTCCATTCCAGCGGTCCAAGCTAGTGCCATTACCGTTCCGTTCCGTTCCATGGCCAAATCGGTGGCGGTTAATTGGCGCATTTTGCTGATGTTTATTGAATATTATTATGATGTTTATGGCTTTTGGCTGTTATTGTCATGCTGACAAATTAGTTTCACACTTTGCCGGCGAACGCCAACGCCAACGCCCGATCCGGAGGCGGACACCCACTCCATTCCCATTTCATTCCAACGGCAGTCGCAGTCGCAAACGCAGTCATCCAATCGGGATTGGATTCATTCATGACCACCACCGTGCTCCGTGCCAGTTTCGGTTGATTTTATTTCGCTTTTAACTGTCCGCCCACCGACTTTGCCTTTATTTTGGCGGATTCTTTTCGGATTTTTGTTTACTTTCATTCAACAAAATGGAGGTTTCATTCTTATTTGTTTTAATTAAAAGAATTTATTTTTCGGCAAACTTCCTTTAGCTAGTTCATATTCTTTTTCACGGATTAATCAAAGTCCAGAGTCAGTGGAGCTGAAAAAGTTTTCCCCGCAAACTACTGTTCTTTTCAATTTAAAATTAATTTTCTTTGATTTTTTTTTTATTACATTTTTTAATTTCCCCAACTAAAACCAAACACTAAGCACTGAAACCTGAAAACCTGAGAGAGCACCAAACACTGAAAACTGAAAACTGAAACTGGAACGGAGCGCTCCACTTTTGGCCGGTCCCCGCCTGCATTTATAATTAGTTCCAAATTTGTCGACGCCAAGATTTGTTTTGGCCCCTTTTTATGGACATGTCCAGGGGCCCCGGACCCCGGGCCTCGGGTACACTTCCAGATTCGTCGCACCAAATTGGCTTTTAATTCATAAAAACACACAAAAAATGTTTAACAAAATTTCGCCAGCTTGTCGTATCTGTTTCTGTGTTTTTATTATTATTATGTCAGATCGCGTGGCCAAATCGCGCAAATAATAAATTAAAAAATAAAATAGCAATCAGCATTTGTTGAATTGGAGCGTGGCACATGGAGATTTTCGGTGTTTTTGTGTTAATTTTACGCAGAAATCGGATGCGGGGCCTGCTAATCGCATTGGTTCCACAATTACTCCTCGAGATTCCCTGATTTTGCCGTTTAATTCCGATGCGAACCTGTTCATTTGATGGGTAATTTCTGGAGAGATCGGATTCGATTTGGGAGATTCCCCCTTGAGAAAATAAATGAAAAATGCAACAAGGAATATGATCAGCATTGAATTTCTGAGAGTAATTGAAGGCACAGTGGCTTGGTATTATATTTTAATTCATATCAAAGTAGTTCTTAATATTTTCTTCTACTTAAATATAAATTAAATTATTTGAAAATAATTTTATATATTTTAAATATAAACTACATTATTTTAAAATATTTATATATCTCTTGAAGCTCATGGACCCCCGCTTTTGTGACCCAATTCTTCTGGAGAATCGCAATCCCTAAGCTGATCGCAGAGCTTGTTGGTGCAATTAGTCAGCGACACGAGTGTCAACACATGCCTTGACCCCTTTCGGAGCATATTCTTTTTCCTCTTTTTTGTTGGCAATCAGCGATGACTGAGGAGATACAAGATACAAGATACCAAAGGATCTTACTGGCTGCAACTCATGTGGGAGGACACTCTCGGGCAAAGGCTAGATCTCAAGGCAAATCATAAACTACTAAGTAAATTCTTGAGCTCCACTTCCGACTTGCAGCTAATTGCTAAACAAGTTATCTCGTATCTCTTATTTCTTGACATGGAACTCCATAAATTGGATCTATGTGAAATAGCGATTATAATGGCAATCGGTTTGTTGCCATTTCCATTTCAGTTAATTCCGATCGATGCCTGCACATTTCGCGCCGCCTGATATATAGATCAGCTTGGCACTGCAGTGCTGATAGATGAAGTCATCGCCTGTCTTGGAAGCGATTTCTCGATTTCTCAGTTACTCGGTTACTCGATTTCCAGCAGCCAGCATTTTTCCCATATCCGACGGCTATATAGCTATGGCTATGACGATTTAGGCCAGGCTCGCAAAGAAATAGACCTGCCAGTCAGTCAGGCAGCCTTGCGTGATCCTCGATCGCAACCGATAATCGGTTTCGTGGACAGAAAAATCAATGCAATGACACTGAGAGATAGGCACGCTTCAAGCCATATTTAAATTTAAAAAACGTTTAAAAATAAAAGTATAAGCTATTTTATTCGACACTGTATGTGAGAATTAAAAAAAAAAACATTGATATTTATTGATTTAAAAACGATTTTTGCATTAAAAAGCATTAATTTCATTTCAACTCTATTTTCTATATATTTTTAAGCTATAGTAGAAAAACAATATAAATATATTTTTAATTAAGAAATTAATTATTTAATTAATTAAGAACTAAATTGTTAGATTTTTTAATTCGATTACTGTATGTGAGAGATGGTAAAATATTTATATTTATCGACTTAAAACGATTTTTGCATTGAAAAACATTGATATATATTTTCTATTTATTTTTAAGCTATTGTATATAAACAATCCTTGATAATATTTTAGTAATATAAATATTTTTTTAATTAAGAAATTTCGTAACTAAATTAGTTAGTTATTCAATTCGATTACTGTATGTGAGAGATGGTAAAATATATTTTAATTTATTGATTTAAAATCGGGTTTTGCATTCAAAAACATCTTAATAACTTTTTCCAAGCAATTTTAGATATACAATCCTTGATAACATGTAAGTTAATCGATTTAAAATCGGTTTAAGATATACAGTCCTTGATAACTCGTTCACTGTATTTTAGGAATGGGAAAACATGTATGTTACAATCCTTGATATGTTAATCGATTTAAAATCGGTTTTAGATACGCAATCCTTGATAACTCGATCACTGTATGATAGAGGTGGGAAAACATGTATGTTAATCGTTTTAAAATCGATAGATGCAAGCAAAAAACACCTATAGATATTTTCAGGCTGTCTTGGTTATAATATACTTGATATTTAAACTCTTCCTGATATTTGTATATATCTTTAAGCTATTTATCGAACCACTAACAGTGTATTGCCCCGTCGTCGTGGCCGTCATCGGGCCTCGGAAAATGCGAATTGATGCCAGCGAGTGCGGCGCAGTGACAGCTGCAATCAAAACAAAGTTAGGCGAACGTTTATTCACATTGTATATCAATAAAGTTTTACACATGCTTTGCATATTTGCAGCAATTACCCGCGCGACTGCGACAGGCCGCGGATAATTGATGATTATGAGTCTGAGTGTATGGCACTTGTACGCGGAATCGGAATCGGAATCCGAATCGAAGTCGGAGTCTGAGGGTGACACATAAGTAAGCAGAGATATCATCTGGTATCCAGCGCCGATAATGGATATTACGGAGTGGCGCATGGTGGCGTGGTAATAGGCCATCGGGGCTTATCGGCGATCCGCGGGGATTGGCCAATTAATTGATAGCGCCTACCAAATGCAAATGCCAGCCGGCTCCATGATCGGTATCCGCGATATCCCACAGAGAGCGGCAGAGATATATACTCGAATATTGTCAACGCTGAACGCCAACGCTCGGCACGGATCCGATCGGATGCTGCAGATCCGAATCTTCTGATCTTCTGGCTGCTTTCGGTAGCCGTCACTCCCACGGACACCACCTCAATCCTAGCCACCTCCCGCCACTCACCCACTCGCGTGCACAGCGAGGAAATGCTGTTACTTAATTATTAAATATTTAATAGGAAGCATTTTAAGTAATAAAATTATTATATATTAAATATTTAATAGGAAGAATTTTAAGCAAAAAAAGGTTTACCCATAATGTCATCTCTCTCGAGGGAACATAATTCGAATCTATTTATTTCTTTCCCATATTGTCACCTTTCCTAAAAGAACACCAATCTAATTTATTAATTTTATAACTAGCTCTATAAATTACTTATTTTTTTCCAGTGCAGCTAGACAGAGTTTACAGGGCCGATATTGTCGTGCCACTGGGCCGCGCCCCTCGACGGCTCGAAAACGGCAATGGCTAAAGTATATTCATTTGTTTGCCAATCAGCCTGTCAATAATTGTCAACAAGGTGTGACTATGCCAATATTTAATTATTCGATTTCATTCAACGGCAATAACAATAACAACAACATCCACAACATCCAAGCCAGTGGCAATAACTGGGCTTACTAAGGTATTCGAGCTTTTAGCTAACTGATTTTATCCTCTTTAAATATAAGCAAAAGTTAAGGATTTTCAAAACTATTAATTAGGTTTTCCATTTCATATTTTTTCCTTTCTGCCAAAGCCTATAAAATTGCAAAGATTTCAGGGAACGGCGCCGCATTCTGTGCGGCTCTCTTAAAAAATCTTTCTTTTTACTGGTTTTGTAACCTTTTAAAGCCTGGAAAAAATAATTTCAGCAACTGTTTAATATTATTTGGTTTATTACATCAACCCAAAAAGAAAAAATTAAATAAAATAAATTTAAAAACAAATACTATTTCAATTGCCACATTTAGTAGTAGATTTTTTATTTAGTAAGTAGATTTTATCCTCACTTTAAAAATGTTTATATTTACTGATTTATTAACCATTTAAGCCCCAGTAAAGTACAAAGCATTGCAGAAACTGTGTAAGTTGAGTTTATTATAAAATAATAAGTGTTCGAATTCTCTCTTAAAGAACTCCACTTACAATAATACTTTTTTAACCACCTACAAGGCGCTGAAAAAGATTAAAGAACCCATCTTGCTGAGTTATATATAAACTAATTTTCACAAAATTAAATCAAATGTGAGAGAGAGGAACTCTCGAGCAGCAAAATGTCGAACAGACCAGGCTAGGCCAGGCCGGGGCCAGGCCGAAATAAGGCATTTGGCAATCATCATTCTGGGCCATAAAATCCATTTAGATAATTTGGTGTGTCGGTTATAAAAAGCGAGATATAATTGCTCTATAATATAATTTATAGGTATAATTGTCAGAGTGCCCGTCCATTTCGAAAATTAAGTTGCCTAATAGGAACAAGTCGGGAAAGAAGCACCACCAGAGATCGGAGATCCGAGTAAAACGAGCAGCTTTTGATTGTTATTGTGTATACTATATATATGTATATATATATATGTATTTTGAATATATTTCGTCTATATTTTGATTCACTCTTTTGTATTTGTTCTTCCTCAGATTTGATTTGCTTTGTTTTGTTTGCTTTTCTTTTGTTTTTAGTTTTTGCGCATTTAACAATTTTTTTCGTCTGCAAAATCAAAATCAAAAAATCCATCATCTCGATCTCTCGTCGTAAGTAATCATAATAAAAAAACAATAATAATAAAAGCTTTCTTTATGATTTTGTAGTTTTGTTTATTCTCTGTGTGTGTGTTGTAGTTGTTGTTTTTGATTTTAAGTTTTTTGCTTTTTTAATTTATAAACACTAAATTTAAGTTATTAGTACAAGTTTTGTTTAGCTCTTCGTCGTTTTAAATATTCTCGCTTGCAATTAATCAATTATTTAAAATTAATCAATCAATTATTAAATATAGAATATATATATAAATGTTTGTACAAGCTAAAAAAAAAAAGTCGTCATAATAATAGTAAACATAAAATAATAATAATAAGAATAATTTAATAGAATAAAAAATTAATACAATTTCTTTCTGTATGCGGTAAATTTCCGTTTCTTGCTTTTTATGTGTTTGTGTGTGTGTTTGGGTGTGCGTGTGTGTGTGTTTGTATAAATATGTGTACATGGCATTTTTTGAAATAGTTTCCTCTCTTTTTTGTGATTTTTCTCTAACAAATTTTGTACATAATTATTGAAAATGGTTCGTAAAATGTATTTTTTAATTTATAAAATATATATGGGTGTATGCTCTTAAACGAAAAACAATCTTATAATGTGTGTGTGTGTGCGTGTGTGTAAATGTGTGTGTGTGAGTAACAATTAGTAGAAAATAATTTCACATTGAAAAGCTGCGTTTTCAATTTCCTTCATTTGCTTTGTTTTTCGAAGAAAACATAAGTATTTAAAACTACATTTATTTTTCCATTCAGTCAATCAGTTGAAACGTTTGCCTATCGGGCTGCCTATCGATACAAATGTCGATAGGCAGACATGCGCCAAATGCGTTTCCCACTGTGTTTTGTTTCTCATAAATTATATAGATATATATGCGTGTATATATATGTATATATAAAAAAATATTGTATATATATGTATAATCAGAATAATTAGATTTAAGATAATATTCCCGCGATAGCTGGTTATCGATTCGCTGCCATCTCTAACTTCTGCTTTCTGCTTTCTTTGCTTTCAAATTGCAATTTAAATTTGAATTTAAATGAATTGAAGTTTCCTTTTTTTATGTTTTTTTTTTATCCTGCCTTCCTTTAAGTATTTTCTTTTTCAATAAGTCAAATGTTTGTGGTTTTTTCAAAACCCAGTACAGTTTTAATTTCGAATTTCGTGTGTGTGTGTGCTTGTTTTTTTTAGTGTTTTCTTTTGTTTTTGTTATTTTTTTTTTTGTTCTTTTTAATAAATTAAAATTAAATTTTAATGTTTTGTTTTTTTTTTTTTTGTGGTGGGGTGGGGGGAGTTACAGGAAAAGAAATTCAGAAAATGCTTTCTATAGAAAATTCTACGCTGGAGAATTTAAAGCAAACTGCACTGGTTTTAAGGTCCTTTCTCACAAGGATCGCTACTCTCTCTTGCTATCCCTCTCGATCTCTTTCATTCTATTTCGCTTGCTCTCTCTACGTTTCTGGATTCCCATTTTTGCCTTCATATATGTATAATACAAGTTTCCATTGCTGCGTGACGACGACAACAACGACGTTCTATATGGGTTTGCGTTGGATCCCAGGTCCCAGGATCCCGATCCTGGCCAGCTGTTCAGCTGCTGCTGCCGCTGGCGCCGGCGGACCGCTGCTGATGGTGCGGCTGGCGCTTGTGGTGGCGCCGGGAGCGCCGGCATTGCGTCGAGCAGCACTCGTCCAGTGCCGGAGCAGCTGCGTCCGGCTTCTCGAACAGGCGCCGCTTGCTGGAGACGCGCGTCTGCTGCTGCTGCTGCTGGCACGTGGAGCGGGAGCAGCGTTTGCGGTCGCAGTTCACCTTGGAATCCTGCGAAAATAAGAAAATCGAAAGGGAAAATGTTTAATTAGTTGAAATTCAAAGAAAAGATAGGTCTTAGCTTAAAATTTGCAAAAAAGAATTTGAACGATTAATTCGATAAACGGATTAGAAATGTGCCTCTAAGAGAAATAAAAAGATAGTCGAGATTAGAGAGGGAACGTTTATCAAAATTAATCGATACTTCATTGAAATGATCGTAATTAATCGATACTTCATCGAAATTAATCGATACTCGAGATTAGAGATGACACTTTAATCGTAATTAATCAATATTCGAGACTAGAGATGTACCTCCAATCGAAATAAATCGATAATCGAGATTAGAGATAAAACTTTAATCTTAATTAATCAATACTCCAATCGAAATGAATCGATCTGAATCTCAATTAATCGATAATTCAATCGAAATTAATAGCTCAGCGAACTAAGCTCAAAAATAAATATAAAATATGGACTCTGGACACTCACCTTGCAGCGGCACTTGATGCACTTCTGCTCGCCGTGGGACATGAGGATGGGATGCCACTCCTGGCCGTTCTCGTACACCTTGTTGACCACCTTGCAGCCGCCGTTGGCCAGCACCTCCTCGGCACTGTGGCTGGGCGAGCGCTGCATGGCCTGATCCTGCAGCACATTCGGATTGTTCGGGGTCGTCTTGTGGCCGCCGGAGCTGCTCTGCTTGCCCTCCGGGCACACCTTGCAGCAGGCCTTCTTGTCCGGCCGATAGGCGAGCTTCTCGCTGCACTGCAGCGGCGGACAAACCAGTCGCGGACAGCGTATCTCCAGGGTCAGGGGATCGCAACTGCAGGTGGTGCAGGTATCGAAGCCATTCGGAGGCAGGAACGGATGCCAACTAGCACCGGCGGGATGGAACTGCTCACCCAACCGGCAGCCACGTCGCTGCTGCAGCAGATCCGTGGCATTCAGAGCCGGGGAACTGTCGATGATGCTGCCTCCATCCGCAGAGGAGGATGCCTCCTTCTTGGCCACACAGCTGGGGCAGCACTCGCCGTCGCGCTGCAGAAGCTGCTCCGTGGCGGACTTGCACTTGAGGGCGGGGCACTTGATCACCTCGCAGCTGGACTGGCCACGGAGGCAGGCGCACATCTGGCACTGATCCTGGGCACTGCGCCACTGCTCCGACTCGTTGTAGAAGCGACCGGAGTGGAAGCACTTGGTCTCCCCGGTCACCATGTGGTTGTCGTTGTGATCGCCCGGCACTGGGACATTGTTGTCCGTGTAGACGGGGAAGCAGTGATTCGGGACCTTGGTGCTCTTCAGCTTGCCGCGGAGCAGCAGCTGCTTGGAGTGCTTCGAGTGGACCTCCAGGTAGCAGACACTGATCTCCAGTTTGATCAGCTCCGCCGAGGGCATGCTGAGGAAGAAGCCCTCCAGGTAGGAGCCATTGAACTCCTCCAGCAGTTTCCGGGTCACCGGGGCGCCAATGGCCTCGATGGGCTTCTCCTCGAGATACAGCTGCAGATCCTGCGAAGGCACGCCATTTAAAGTGACCTCGTAGTGCAGGTTGCACTCGTTGTCGATGGACATCCAGGCCATGCCAACGGCATGAGGATTCTGATCCGTCTCCTGCCGCTTCAGCAGGATGGGCTCGGCAGAGTCGCGGGCATCGGCCACGGGACGGGGAACAAGGCGTCCTCGGATCAAGCTTGTCTCGTGCTCGGTGGCCACATTGACGCCCAGCTCGCCGGCATACAGGGACTCCAGGACCTTGGGTCCGAGCTTCTCCACACTCCCAATGGCCTGGTTGAAGTTGAAGCTGGGGGTGAGATCCTCCAGCTTGGCCTTGCGCTTGCCCTGCTCCTCGATCAGGCTGATGTTCGGCCTGTCGCGGGTGTTCACGTGCTCCGTCTCGATGTTGTAGGCCAGGGAGCCGTCGGTGTTGAGATAGACCCAGGCCAGGCCGCTGCTCTTGGTCGAGGAGTCGGGTGAGTGGGGGGCCAACAAAGTCTGGAAGATCTCGCAACTGGCCCGGGTCACTATATGCCCCTGGATGCGCAGCTGGGGATACTTCTTGGACTCCACCGTCAGCAGGAGCTTGCCACGCGACATGAGTCGCAGATTCTGGATGGAGATGGGCGAGGACAGCTCCAGGACATTGATCTCGGCCGAGGGTTTCCGCACGCGAGGAATCTCGTCAAAGACCAACTCCTTGCGCTCCGGCAGCTCGATCCTTACGCTCAGGGCGGCATCGGCGAACTCCTCGGCCCCAAAGACGCCATTAAAAACCAGGGTCAGGTGCATCGAGGAGGCGGCTCCGCTGCTCGTCGACACAATGGCCGTGCCCCCGGCTCCGGCCAGCTGAGGATCCGCCCTCCCACTGGTGGTCTGTGGCGGTTCCAGCAGGGAGCTAAACAGTTCCGTTTGCAGCGCCGTATACTTGGCCACCTTGCCGGCCAGCGCCAGCTCCGCCTGATGCTTGTTGCCCCACAGGAGCACCACATGGAGGCGGTCGTCGCGCAGGATGCGCTTGTAATCCCGCGGCACCCGCCGCCACACACCGCAAATCTTGCCGGTGGCATTCTGATAGACACTCAGGGTGCCCGCCAGTGTGGTCTCCAGCTGGTGCTCCTCCAGGATTACGCCAGCATCGTCCACGAACTGGATGGCCCGCGGCCGCCCAATACGCGACGAGGTGTAGAAGGAGTAGTAGAGGTTCTTCTTGTGGAACAGAAAGCGGGCGGTGGCCACCACGTTCTGTGGGTTGTAGGTGGTGTACATGGACTTCATCTCCTCGCCCTTGAGGAAGTAGGAGGTGCGCCCGGTCAGTAGCGCAGCGTAATCTGTGCGAGAAGGAGACAAAATGTTTAATTAGTTGAAATTAAAAAAAAAGATAGGTCTTGGCTTGAAATTTACAAAAAGAATTTCGAACGATTAATTCGATAAACGGATAAGAGATGTGCCTCTAAAAGAAATTAATCGATAATTGAAATAAGAGATGGCACTGAACCTTTAATCGAAATGAATCGATAATCGAGATTAGAAATGGAACTTTAATCGTATAATTACTTCAATCGAAATGAATCGATAATTGAGATTAGAGATGGCACTTTAATAGTAATTAATCGATACTCGAGATACTTAAAGATGAATCTCCAAGCGAAGTGAATCGATAATTGAGATTAGAGATGGAACTTTAATCTTAATTAATCGATATAAGTGACTAGAGATGAACCTTTAATCGAAATGAATCGATAATCAAGATTGGAGACGGAACTTAGCTTTAGCTTTAGAGGGTTTCTTTCTTAAGAGGGTTTCTTTAGTGATCAGGGAAGCTAGCTTTATTAGGGATTTAAATCCCCTTATTTATCCATCCTTGGTGGGTGTCCTCTCGTCCGCCTTTGTACTTACGTTTCATGTTGCGCTCTTCCTCCTCGTTGGGCACTGGCACATCCAAGGCCACATCCGTATCTGAAAGTAGAGAAAGAAAGAGATTCTGTGAGATTCGACCTTAAATGGAATTTAGATAGCAACAAATGCTTCAAAGCAGCCGTGTTGCCCATTCAGAGCGGATGGTGAATGGTGATCCCTAACCATGAATGGCCAGGTAGGAGTCTAAGCCAAGTCCGAACCCGAACTGAGCCCAGGTGGCATTCATTAATCGTGCATAAATTGAGGGCAGGTAGAGAGGTTGAGAGAGGGGAAGTGCTTTGTCGGAGGCAGAGGCAGAGGCGGAGTTCCCGGAATCCACATGACCCGTGAAAGTAGGTGGACACATTTCCGCCGCTGTCCCGCTGATTGACACCCAGCCAGGGCAGGGTGCTCCCTGCTCACATAAATCACCATTCCCATATTCCCATTCCCGACTTCGTTAGAAGGCCGACAAAAGCTGATTAAAGCCCGGGTCTACTCCTGCTCCTCCTGTCGATGGCATTTCGATTATTTTAAGCCTCTGCCGCCACAGCAACGAGTAAAAAATAAGAGTAAAAATAAAAATAATAAAAAAGAGCGCAGCGCGCATAATGAAGGGCGACAAATCTGACACCTTGTATAGCATTTTATTGAGAGTCCCGAGTCCGGACCAGGTCCAGGTCCCTCGTCTGGGCTTCTGCTGTCCGATCTTATCGCCTGATCTTAATACGAGCCACTTGGCCAGCCAGTTCTGGCCAGGCCAGCTTTACCTTCGCTCTTCGGTCTTCGGCTGCTTTTCAATTTGTGGACCCTACATTCTTGGGGCTTATTGGTGTCTGTCTTGCTGCCCTTGAATCGCGCTTGCAGATGAATGAAAATTTCGTTCTTTTTAAGGTGTTTTTTTCTCTGTTTTTTTTTCTGAACTTTTTTAGCCCTGCTGTAAGCCAAGATAAATGAGTTTTGGTGAGCACAAAGACGACGACACGTTGAACCGGCAGGAGGAGCACTGGGATGGGGTTGAGGTGAAGCCGACAAAGCCAAAGAGAGTCAGAGAGTCAGAAAGCCAGAAAGACAAACGACACCTTGGGCATTGAGTCAACGCTTTGGTATGTGGAATCTCACCGGCAGCTCATTAACAAAAAACGAAGAAAATAACGTAGGAAAAAAAACGAAAACGAGAACGTTTGAACTGACGGCGGCCATGTCACATTACCAGGTGGGATCAGCACCATGATCAGCCTGATCGAGGCGATAAGTAACCCGGCAATTATGATCTACAGGAGAGAGAGCTTCAAGGAGAGGTTAAACCCCATTTGGGATAATAAGTGAGCCCAGTCCAGTCTCTCTCTCTCTGCCCACCCCTTTAATCTCCAATACGATTTGGTTAGCTCTTGTTAGCTCTATTTCTCGGCCTTATCGCGGCCACACAATCTCCACTTAAGGTTGGTAACAAAAAAACGAGGTAGAAGAGGTTGAAAAAAATAAAGAAAAAATACAGACTGGGGAGAGTGGGAACATAATAGACAGTTCCGTTGCCGCTGCCGATCCAGAACCGATAAAGATAACGATACAGATAAAGATAAAGTCGGAGATTTTATTGTTCGATGGCGCACCTCACGCCCGACCATAAAAATGAATTTAACCCCGATCTCTGGTCGATCTCAGCCGATCTCAGGCCGATCCTTTTGTGGCCACCACCACAAAGTTGCTGCTGGGAATCGAGAATCGAGATCGGAATCCGGATCGCAGATGGCCAAGGGAAAGGGAAGAAGAGAAAAAGGGCCGGGACTGATGGCCAAAAGATGTCATCAAGTTGAATTGTCAACTCTCCGACTTCGAGAAAACATTAACTTTGATTGTGTCTACCTGGGGATATTTTTCGCCCCGCTTTTGGTTTAAATAGGGACCGCCCGCCGTTTGTGGCGGCAAATGAGATAATTTAATAAGCGTTAAAATGCTCGAGTTATGTCATTATAAAAATGAACGAACAAAAAATAATGCCCGGCATAAATTAATGGCAGAGGCGGAGGGCAGAGGGAGCGAGCATCGATCGGAATCGATCGCTGGCAGAGCCAAAAGATGCGAGGAGAGATCCCAAAATGGACATTTAACGAAGGCAGGCAATTGTTGATGTTGATTATATGTATGGCCATGTCATGAGCTTCGAGCTTCGAGCCTCGGAGGCTGCGAGCCATCGAGCATCGGGCCAACGGGCCGCCGGGCCGCCTGACAACTTTGCCCAGGACCCTGGCCAGCCAAGAGACAGTGGAGCCTCAGTCAGGAGGATGGAATATATATTTTTAAATAATAAAATAAAGAAAGAGCTAGTTTCTATGATTTTTAAAAGATTTTTAAATGCCTTGGAACTTGAAATTAAGTTAATTTAAAAAGGGACTTTAAAAGAAGTTGACTTTAAAAAATATATAAAACTCTTTAGCTTTCATTTGTTTAAACAAAAAGTTAACTATGAAAAATATATATCTCTTGGTCTATAAATTTTATAATTAATAAAAAATTTATATCTCTTGGTCTTTAATTTCTATAATGAATAATTTCCTTCAACCAAATAAATAATATATTTCCAATCAACATAGAAACCCCCATAAATTTATCCCGAAATAAAGCCGCCTTTTATGCTTTTCCTTTAAGAATTATTAGAAAAATGTTCAAGTGTCTTAGGCATGTGCTGCCTGGCCTCAAGTAAATCCCTATTTTTTCCCAGTGCAGGCATAATATGCGGACTATGAGGCAAAAAACCAAGTTAGGCAAAAAATAACTTTGGAAGCGATCGTTGCAGGCAGCCTGCTGCCGTTTGGCTTTGTTGCTGCTGCGATGCTGCGAGATGCTGCGAAATATTTGTACAATAGCCCGGCCAGAAGCCTGAGTTGGCTGAGATGGCCGAGATGGCTAGCTGGGATGGCTAGCTGAGTTGGCTGACTGCGTGAGAGCCAAAGAGTCTCGTCTCGTCGCGTCGCGCTGGAAAAGCCGCGCCCGTGTGTGCCTTCTAACTATTTATGGCAAACGAGTTGGGAGTTTTCGCCTTTTTCACATAGCGAAAAAATTCGCAAAAATCAAGCGAAAAAAAAATGTAAATAAAAATACAAAAAATAACAAATAAGTTGAGAGGGGAAAAGTGAAATTGTTTTTGTTATTTCTCTGTTTTTTTTTGGCTGGAAGTGAGGTCTTTGCGGGTCAACGGCTCTTTGCATAAGCAAATGAAAAATTGCCGCAAAACGGAAACTAATGATGTGATGCAGCCCCCTTAACCCCTTGCTGCCCATTCCCGTTTCGGTGGCCAACCAGTTTGCAGCTCCATGCCACACAGCCAGCCACAAGCAACATGCAACATGCAACATGCAACTAGCAACTAGCAACTAGCAACTTGAGACTGGAATCCTGCCTGATTATGTGAAAAATGTCACAGAGAAATCTCTCTGCCTCTCTTTTTCTTGCTTTTGGAGGCTCGAAATTAGCCTAAATATATATATAAATTATATATTAAATATATATCTGAAAGACTCTGTGGTAATTGGTCTATTAGCCGCTGCAAAATGCGGCACGTGCGCCCCCAATGGGGACCCCGGGACCCCGGCAAAGTGCTCTCGGGCAAAATACTTGAAATACTCGGCCTGTTTCGATAATATTGCCCCCAGAAACAGCAACCGAAACAGAAACAACTTCAGGCGCCGTTCGGGCGATATAAAATAGATTGAAAATAAAACAAAAAGCACACAAAACACACACACGCAGTCGTCGCTAAAAAACAGAGGGGAAAAATACACAAGAAAGCACAATAAATAAATGCAAAACGTAGCTACTAGTAGCCATTATGCCGGGTAGTGGACCAGGGAATAGGTTTCGATCGGCGACAGACTGAGACATAAAAACGAAATATAAATTGCGTAGCGCTGACCTTCATTTCGGGCCAAGTAATTTTTCATAAACAATTTACGCGTTTCGGCCAAAAGTTGGGGGACTATATAGTGCCAGATCGGAACAGAGAGAGAGAGAGAGAGAGCTGTGTGTGTGCGGCAGCTGGCATCGCTGTTACGCTTAATTATTCATGGCTATATATCCAAGCCAGACAAGATATAGATGCCTGCGAGAGATATTGGGCCAAATCGGTGTCTAATCCCGATTTATGCTATCAACAAACACTGGTCGGTGTCAAAATATTGAAGCATTAGGCGGAAATTATGGGCTTGGATATAAACTAAATCGTATGATTGTGGGTTTGAAGATATAGAAATAAATATAAATTTTTAATATAAATAAAATGTAGCTAAAGGGATTTTTTTTAGGAAGATTTAAGGGCTTGAGATTGTTGGGGAGAACTTTGAATATCCTTTTTAAATACGGAAAAAAGGAAGGAATAAATATAAATAAATATAAATCAAATGCTAGCTAGAGATATGATAAACCCTCAAAGGGATTTTTTCTAGGAAGCTAAAAGCTTTGAATATCCTTTTTTAAATATTTTTAAATTAAAAAGAAGGTAACAAAGGTAAAAAAGGTAAGGTAAAAAAATAGGAAACAAATTCCCAACTAATTGGTAGATCCTCCTCCTCCCACGGCCGCTTGAAGCATTTGTTTTTGTTTGCTATTTTTCTACAAGTAATTGATACTATAGGGGGGGGGCTCTAAGGGGGACTAAGTGGACTAAGACTTACCGTTCCGATCGCCGGGACAGGTCTTGCAGCATTTGCCGGGCAGCGAGATGGGATCATCGCATTTGGCCGGCGGACACTCGTTCTTAATATTGCGACACTGGACGCGTGCAACGATGCGGCGCTTCTTGGGTATCTGCAAATACAAAAAATAATAAAAATTAAAAATAAATAAAATAATAAAAAACTAATTGGAATTAGTAAGGCAGAGAGAGCAGATTCCCAGGCCTGTCGCCTGGCTTGATTTATGCCTTGTTGGCCACCGAAAATCTGGTCTAAATCAAGCCACCAATATTCTGGCTTATATAAATATAGAAAATTATATTTCATTTCATTTATTTTGTTTCGAATTCGCCCGTCTGCTGTGCTACCGCCACTGCTGCTGCTTTTTGATGTTTCTCTGTTTTTTATTATTAATTTTTATTGGTCGCCACCGCTGGCTGACTGCTGGCTGATGATGATGTTGCCGCCGTGCTTAAAGTTCAACAGCAGCAACATGTTTTAAATAATTTTATGATGTGCTCATTTGCGACGCTTGCAGCCGACATAAATTATAATTAATTAATTTCAAAGCTGACTTTTATGCAATGCACATTAAAAATTAACTCAAAATGCGAGTATACTCGGATCGGATCGTCCTATATATGTGTATATATGGAGTGTATATAGCTGGCCTGGAGAAATCGCGTCTGGTCCATCGCAGACTAGCAAGAACAACGATTAATTTTTGTCAAGCAATTTTCCAATACAAATACCCGAAATCTATATCTCGACGAGGACACCGAGTGTGTTCTGTATATATCTTGTTATTTTTTTGCGTAATTCGATCGAACAGAATTTTGTTTTTGACTTTGGCAAGGCTGAGAGAATATTTGGCTCTGATTCGTAATATATCGCGTAAAGAGCTTTCAAATCGATATTAATCATGCGTGGAAATGCCATAAATTAAGCGCGTCCAAAACTGAAAACACAATCATTTTCATTCGCAGTCTCTCAGCCTCTTAGTTTTTCAGCATTTTCTTGAGCTTTTCCGCGTGTAGCGAATGTCGACGGTCATTAGTCAATTTTTGCTTGGGGATCCGCCCGACGCCGCCCATCAGTTGGAATTTGTTAGCTATTTTGCATTTGATTTTTTTGAGGTTTTTCAACTGTTTTTTCACTGGCCAACATGATTGAATTTTAGGGAGTTTTTTCTATATTTTTTCAGGTGAAGTTTTGAGTGTATTAAATAATTAAAAATTAAATACAGCCATATTTTATATGAAACTAGCATAGGTGTGCCTGCTGCCTATAAATATATTTCAACCTAATCTTTCTGCTCTTCTTTAAGTTTATTAATAATAAAAATATAATAAGTAAAGTTGACTTACCGCCACGCACTCGCACTTGATGCAGTACATAACTCCAAAGGGTGGACCCAAATCCGCGTACCAGGTCGAGCCCAATTCGCGCAGAACCTTGCCAAACTGACATTCGGTGACTGAAAGCAAAAAGGAAACACACAGAGTTGAATATAAAATATATGTATAAATGGAAGGCGGCTTCCTCAATTGCCATTTAAGATCTGTTTCTCGAATGTTTATTCTACATTTTGCCATTTTGCCATTTTATTTGTATTTTTCTTTTCAGGTTGCTGGCGCCAGTCAGCGATGCAATTGCCCATATATATTGTATATATATATATGGAATATATATAGCTGCGACGGCGGCGGCAACTGGCGATGCCTATATATCAGCGTCGATGAGCCAGAGCGAGGTTAATAATAATAATGAAAATCCATAAACCGATCGAGGCGACAGAGACGCCCACAGCCCAGAGATCCACATCCCAATCCCAATCCCAAGCCCAAAGCAAATCCTATCGATCAGCGACTAATTAACTTCAATCGAGAGAAGGCTCCCAGCTGGGAAATGCCAGCCCATCCCGGGCAGTAGTTTATCGTCTGTCATTTTCACGTTTTCGCATTGGGTTTCGCTTCGATTTCGTTTGGGTTTCGGGTGGGCGAGCTCGATGCAATCAGAATCATTGGTATCAGAAGTGCGGAGCGAACGCGAAAAATACAAAAAATACAACAAAATAGAGAAATAGAGAGAAAATGTATAAAAAACCTGGCGCCACATTCGCTGAGAGGCGTTGAGTCGCTTCCGGCAGCGTTTTCAATTACAAATGCAAGTCGCTACACCGGAAAAAAGGTGAAACTAATCGAGTTTTGGTTTTAAAAAATATTTTAAAAGCCTAAAAGGGCAGGGAAATTTATTAGAGTGAATAAAATCAAATAAATATGGATAAGATATTATTTTAAATAATTTTTTATAAGGTACTCTTTGCTTGCCGTGTACTTGCTTCGGATTAAATCCAAAAAAGGGGGTCTGGCAGGGTTGTCAGCATCCATTTGGGTTTTCGATTTCGATTACGATTACCATTTGGATTTCGATTTCGACTTCAACTTTAGTTAATTGGGTGCGCGCGAGCGGCAAAAAATAAATAAAACTTTGCACGAAAATGCCACAAATCGTATGCAAATCGAAAATGCGACGCGTTAAATTATTAATATATTTAGAAATACCGACACAGGCGCACACACACACACACACACGTTCGAGTCTCGGGCCAAATTATGCTAAAACTTTTGGCGCCACTCATAAAAAATGTAAACGAAACAAAAAGGCAAAACGCCGACAACAAAAGCTTGGCAACACACGGGCATCGGGCAACTCAGAGAGAAAACGATAAAAACAAATCAAATCGAGCAGGCAAAGGCCCAAAATTGGTAGCTTTCGTAGTTGTTGTTCGTCTGGCAATGATATTTAATTAAATTAAACAAAAGCGACAGCGGAAACGCTGGCAAAACGCAAGGAACGCAAAGAAAACGCAACGAAGACGCCCCGAAAACGCTGGGGAGACGCCTCGAAAGCGCTAGGGAGACGCCTCGAAAACGCTAGGCAGACGCTTTAAAAACGCAAGGAAAGCAATTGGAAAACGCTTTGAAAACGCTGGGAAATCGATTGAAAAACTTTGCTTTAAACCAAAAGAAATAAAATTAGAGAAAATAGAGTAATAAATAATATATTTTTATAATTTTTTTTTTGGATTTTTTAAGGGTAGTTTTTTTTTTTCTGCGTGTAGCTAAAGTCGCCCAGTTGACACCTGTTGCCGCTGGTCGCTGGTGTGTGGCTCCCCCGCGGTTATCGCACACATCATTCACGATTCCCATATCTTCACCATGCCATATCATGCTGCCCTGATAATCACATTTGTTTTCGGAATTAAAAATAATAGAAATAGAAAAAATACTCGTCGGCGGGTGGCGGCCATAAACTACGAGTAATTAGCTAAATACACGTGATGTGGCCTCAAAATTTACGGCGATCGAGAGAGCCGTGAGCCGGAGCCACCCGCAACCAGCGAATCCGAAATGAATCCACCGAATCCGCCGGATCTGCTGGCGGCGCCATGGCGTATACGTGATAAGTGGCGCTAACGACGCGCGACGTTTATCAATTTGTTGTTGCTGCTCGTCATTGGCGCCAGCTTTATTTGCGTGCGAAACAATTTAAATCGCACAACTCGCACAACAAACACAGCAGCAGCATAGAATAGAAGAGAGATCGGAGCGGATAGAGGCTGCAGAGCGATAATCCTCAGTCTCTGGGACTGGGCAGGCAGAGTCCATTAATCATATTGCAAGTCTTGATCTCGGCATGTCACACAATTCACAGAAAGTGTCTCGCACAACAATCAAATGAATTAAATGGAAATTTCATTTAATTCCAGCGATATTTAGCATTAATTCCTATTATTTATTATATTTAAAATAAGTAAATAAATCATTTTTCTAGCTAGTTTGATAACAAAAACTTAAGAATGGGACCAAGGCCTGCTGCTATATTTATTGAATAATAAAAGATACCGCACAGGTAAGTGGGGGAAATTATGAAAATAATTGACCAAAAAATCCCCGCCCATCTTTGGGCGCTATCTCTCTCCTCCTGACACTCCACTTCCTGTTTTTAACCTCAGCTGCTATTATTATTATTGTGTGTTGCCACAATTTGTCTAGACACTTGATGTATGACCGCGAAAAAAATCGCGAAAAATATCAGAAAATATAGAAAAATATGCGGCCAATTTCGGTTTGGTTTTTGTGCAAAGAAATTTGCTTCATATATTTTGTGCTATTTGTTTGTTTGTGCACTTAGGACTGGGTTTCGGGTTTGGAATTTCTTGGCCAATTGATGGACAAGCATCATGGAAAATGTGCAAAATATTTACATGCCAATTTCGACAATTCCGTGTGGGCGCAGTGCATTCCCCACTGGCTTTATTTTTAAGTTTAATTTAAGACGAAATGTCTAGAAATAAATTGTGCCGTCGCCTTATATTTTTCTCGTATTTTTCTTATCTTTTTTTGCAGTGCATTGACTCACAGAAAAGTGCAACAACTGTTTTCTTTGGTTTTTTTTGTCGTTTTCTTTTGCAGAAACTCGAAAGTGTCTGGGCACACATTTGCGGCATACGAATCATTAGCAAACAAATGTTAAAAATACTAAAAACCAAGCTAGTTCCCTCCATGCTGGCAGCCCCTTTCCCTGCGAGTTTACCCCATATTTACCCCGATCTGTGGCATCTGTGGCAGGGCGACAAAACACAAGGAATTCTCCAATTAAAAGGGAGTTTAGTTATTTGTAATTTGGAGAATATTATATTCGTAATTAAATTAAGGTCCTAAAGCTTAGACAAAAAATCCCCATAACCCCTGGGATCCCTGAATAGGGTTCTAATATTTTTTAAAATCAGCTCAAGACATTTTTGTGGCCTGTGCTGGGGCATAAAGACAACAAACTAATGCATACATCCCTCTCTCCTTTTTCTGTGGTTTCTGCTACAATGTGCTAATTACAGTCAGGCAGTAACAGGACCAAGCATAGGCGTACGTACATGTGTCATCAGGAAAATGGAAAATGGACCAAAAGATTTTCTGGCTGTGACTCACATGACGCAGAACCAGAACCAGTGGCGACGGCGTCGAATTGTCGGCTATTTTTTGTGTGTTGTGTGTGCTTTCAGTGTGTCTTATTTGTTGTGGCCCCGCTATATAGATATATACGGCTATATGGATACATATATATACAGGGACAGAGCGAAGTGCCTTTGAAAATTTTGGCGCTCGTACGCGCTTTTAATTGAGTTAAAAGATCAGCGCAGAGATCGGTGCATATAGCCTGTGCGAAATATATAGACCAGGCCGTAGCCGAAGCCGAAGCTGTTTTCATTTATCTATATATCTCTCAGATACATATATACATATGTCCGTACGCTTTTCTATACATTTATTTATTTGCTCATTTCGTCGTTTTTTGCCGCCGCCGCCGCCGCTGCTCTTGTTTAATGTTATTTTTATATTGCGCCTTAATTAATTGTGGCAAAATAATTAGCGCAAATGTTAAAGCTCAACGTTGGCCATCATAAAATTCAATTCAAACGAAAGGATGATCCAAGTTTTAACGAGGCGACAAAAAAAAAAGGAAAGTGAAATTAATGATCTTAAATATGAAAATGGGAAAAATGGGGTAGCCTGAGATAACGATGTTCCTCGAAAATTTGACAGCTACGAGTGTTGAGCTGTCAATCAGTCCATCAGTCAATCAATCAATCGATCGATCGATCGAAATGAATGAATGCCAAGAGGCGGCGGCGGCAAACAACAAAAAAAAAATAAGGCGGCGATAAAACTAAATGAAATATTTGTTCAAATGGTTCACCAGCGACTTGTTTGTTTTATAAGCAATTAAATTATTTAAGTGCAAAGCAAACAAAGTCAAAATGCCTCGCTGCCTAGCCTGGCCTTTACTTTTTTCTCTCTTTTTTTTCTTTATTTTTTTTTTCTTTATTTTGGGGACACGCCAGTTCTAATGAAGATTTCTAATGGTTGATTAAGTGCGTCGCTCAAAAGAGGAGAAAAGTACACGGTAACCAACAGGGGAGATCACTCTGGTTGGCATACCTTTTTTCAGATAATTTTATATAGATTTTAAATGAGACTTTTTGATACCAGACTTGATATGATGACTAACCATGTTATATACCATTTTATAGATCATTTTCAGTATGTTATTAAATATATTATAAACGTTTGTGTTCTTATAGCAGAGTATACCATTTTTCAGATCATTTTGACTTATGGTTATTGTACTTTCTTGATACAAAGTTCGTTAGAATCAACTAACAATGCTACAACCCATTTTTCAGATCATTTCCATCATTAGATCATTTCAATATAAGGATCTAACCATGTTATATACCATTTTTCAGATCATTTTCAGTATGTTTTTAAATATATTATAAACGTTTGTAATTTTAAAGTATATTATACCAATTTTCAGATCATTTTGACTTATGGTTATTGTACTTTCTTGATACAAAGTTCGTTATAACCCATTTTTCAGATCATTTTGTGATCTTAGGTCAGTTTTAGCCATCGTAAGTGATCTCTTATATTTTTTTTTCGGTGTGTGTTGCATGGAAAAGGGGGCAGGGGCAGGGGCAGTGGGGCTTGCCTTGTCATCATCGCTTGTGGTCGCCTTTCCGTTGATAATTTATGACAGCTGAGAGTGGGCTCCGCCGAGCGGCCAAGTGCGAGTGAGCAAACATTATTGGACGCGGCGGCGGTGGCAACAAAGCAAACAGCAACAGCAACAACAGCCACCAAGCCGATGGACAAATACCAAATACAGGCTCCCCCTGCTCCTGCTCCTACTCCTGCTCCATCCTCGAAAGAAAGCACCCCCAACTCGAGGTAAAAATAAAGTTCAAAAGTGAAAAAGCCGCAACAAAACGCCCCCAAAAGCCACCAAAAAGAGGGGCTCGTTCAGGTCTCGCTGTTGATTTTCTATTTCTTTCTATTTTCTTTTTGGGTTTTCTCTGGGGTTGCAGCCAAGAATCGCTAAAAAAAGAAGGCACTGATTTTTTTTTTTGGCTTATGTAAAAGACAAATATTCGAGTGTTGAATAAGCACAGAAGACAGCGATTACATTTTGTAGGGACAGTGCGTTGGTTTCTAGGGTTAAAATGATTTCAAATGTAATATAATTTATCATTGAAAATGTGTATTAAAATGGAGAAATATTTATGGATATTTAATTTGTTAAAAACCACATTTAAAATAATTTAAAGTGACAATTTCCTCATCAATCAAAAATCCCTAAAAGCAGCTTGCGAGTTTTATCTGCAAATATTATTTATTAAATAACAAACGATCTCTGAATCATTTACATATATCTCTGTTACTAAATATATATAAATATTATTTATTAAAAAACAAACGACCTATGGTTCATTCAGATATATCTCTGTTGCAGTTTACTAAATTTATATCCCCTTTTTTAAATTTTTTTGGTTGCATTTTTGCTGTTGCATTTTTTCTTTGCTGTTTTTAGCTGTTTTTGGAACAACAATGATGACCAGGCCGGGGGCCGTAAACATTTTCAATGACTATTTTTATTTTGTCGGTTTTAGTTTTTGCATTTTCCCCCCTTCGTACCCCCCCTGGCCTTTATATGTATTTCCCCCAAAAACGTAGCTGTGTGTTCGCCTTCCTTTCCCATTTACAAACCAAATCACGCGACTGCGACTTGCCCCGCGCACAGATGTCGAGACAATAACAACAACAATAAATACTACAACAAAAATATATAAATAAAAAAAAAAAATACAAAAATAAAAATAAAATGAAAAAAGAGAAAAATTACTACAAAAAAAGAAGCAAATTCGGAATACGTTGGCGGTTTTTGGCTGTTTTTGTTGCTTGGCTAATTTTAAATGCGCTGATAAGTTGCACAAATATGCTGAGGATGTATTTTGTTTTCGTTTTTGTTTTTTTTCGGTGTTTGGGGACTGCAATGAATGGGCAGACAACAACAACAGCAATAAGAATAAGAACAACAACAGCAGCCGGCAAAGCGCGTCACGCGACACGCGATTTGCGGGCGTTTTTCGGCATTTCTGCTCGTTTTGGTGGGCGTTTTAGCACGAAAAATACACGAAATATACGAATGTGCGACTATTAAAGGGTAAATTTAATTGTCGAGCTATGCAATTGCATGCCCAATTGCGAGTAACGACAAAAATCGCCAGCGAATTGTTACACAAAATTAAATAAAAATTTGGCCGGCGGCGGAAGGCTCATTAGGATCCCCGCGTGTCATCAAAGAGGTATGAAATATTAAGGGGAACTTTGGTATCTAATTGATATAAATAAATATATTCAATTTAAATATTTTCCCAAGCTTTTTAAATATTTTTTACACAATATTAAATATATTTAAGCCAGAGTGAACGCTCATTAGATTTTTATATATTTTTATAATTAATTTAAATATCTCCCTAAGCTCTTATTTATATATTTTCTCACCCATAAATAAACACTGCTTCGCTGGCTAATATTTTTCTTTGGTAAGCTAGTTGATTTCCTGTTGTTTGCCGAACTTTATGGCTTTATACAAGCGACAAGCGAAGCCATTGAATTTTATTTGCGCCATAAAATAATGTAGGGGGACTGTAGAAACCCGGCGAATCATCCGATAAAATCGGTTTCTATCAGCGATCCGCCATGTAGATGATGCGTGCGAATGCATCCCCATATCTTTCGTTAGAAAAAAAATTAACGAAAAAGAACAGAAGACTTTCTTCGGGAAGGGCCCCTCGAGAGGGGCCGCGCCGCTGATTGCGTCTTGATAATTAATGCATGGCAAGAATGCGGCATGTGCTAATGAAAGGCATGGCAAATGCCACCGAGAGATGCCAATGGAGATGGAGATGCAGATGGAGATGGCGATGGAGATGCAGATGGATGGCGCCCATAAAAAAGAGGAGTCCGCGAGGCGGCGGCAGAAGCAGAAATCTGTTATTAGCTGTCAACTCTCGGCGGATGCCCGTCTACGGTCTACGGTCTGTGGCAACTCCATAGCCCCCAATCCCCAAACCCCATCGCCTTCGTTCCATTCATTGGAACGGAAACGGCGCGGAGCCTACGGATTCGACTCAATGAGATCGTATCGCCTCGCAGCGTATCTACTTGGCCTACGCTCTTGGCCAAATTAATTTACGCCAGACACACACGGCCTCCCCGATCCCCGCTCTCCCTTGATATTTTTTTGAGCTTTTTTTTCGGGGTGGGCGAAGCGGAGTTTGCTGCAATTTGACACCTTGTGGGCATTAAGTGCTTCCTCTGCCCACACGCTGCGCGCAACGCCTCCTCCTCCTCGCCTCTTGCCTCTCGTCGTCTGTGTGGCAAATGCAACAAATTGGTTGCATTTCGCATGGCACTGGCACTGGCACTGTGCCCTCCTCCTGGCCTGGCCCCCAGCCTCAGCCTTAGCCTCAGCCTCTTCCTGGCCAGCTCAGCTCGGCTCGGGCTCGTTCCCCGTTCGAGTGGCTGACATGCAACTGACAACGACGACGACGACGACGACGGCGGCGGTGGCTCATTTCGGGTGGCTGTCGCAGACGGCCCCAAACAAATGTCTGAGCCCCGCCCCTCTGCTGCGGTCTTAACGTGTTTTTCTGGGGAAATACCCTGGCTAAGAGTACCCCTGACTTGGTAGGAAATTAAGCCACAAAATTGGGTTCCAAAAATATATAAATTCAAGTGCCTGAAAAGCTTTTAAGGGAAATAAGTGGGAATATCTTTAAAGCCCGCCTTAGAGTATCTGTATTTTCGACTTCTCTGGGGCCTGTTCCGTTCCATCTTCTTTGCTGATCATGATATGTTTGCCAAGAGACAGAGAGAGGGAGAGAGGGATCCAAAAACCAAAACGAAACGAAACGAAATGAACGGAACGATTTTTTGCCGTTGCCGGCGGCTTGTTGTGGCTGCTCTACGTGTAGGCACATCTTGATCTTTTTTCGTTGCCTTTTTTCGGAGTCGCCTTTTATTTTTTTCGCTTCTCTTGGTTTTTTGTCTTTTCGTTTTGTTTTTTGTCCGAGTGTGTGTGTGTTTGTGCGGTGTTTTTACACGCATTCATTAAAAATAAGTTAACAACTTTTTAACACCTAACTGGGCGGCAGACAGTTGAATAAATGAATTATGCTGACGAATGGCGGCACCGTGGGACGCGAGGAGAGGTGGCCCCGGTCGGTCGGTCGGTCGGTCAGCTTGTTAATCAGTTAAATTAAATGCGAAATGAACAAAACGAATTGGCTGGTAGTTTGCTGGGCCTGTCTGCGTGGTCTTTGACGTTTGATTAGCCACAAAAAAGTGGAAAAAATAATACGGCAGAGAAACGAGAAAAAGCCGTCCAAAAAAGAACTGTTTTGGTAGTTGTTGTTGCTGCTGCTGCCTCTGCGCGTTGGCTTTTCATTCATTCATTAAAAATAAGAAAAAAACTATGGAAACGCCGACGGAGCAACGCCGGATAAGTGTGTCTCGAAGCCATATAACGACTAAATTATGCTAAGACTTTGTATAAACAGAGATCTCGGGAAGTGGAAGTGGGTGCTAGTATATCTGCAGATGCAGAGCTGGGGCGTGCGTGGGCGTCAAAGTGTGCCATCTACGATCTACGATCATGGCCCGAACCAATTACAGGGCCCTAACTTTTGGTAAGCGATCAAGGAGAGGGAAATGGAAGAGGTTTTTACCACTAAATTGCTTGGGATAAACCATTCTCTCCGAAACTAACCCATTTTGCTGGGTCAACATCATGAAAACGACCTACGATTTGGCTTAAACTTTTGAAATCGATTTAAGGTTAATAAAAAGGCCTAAAACAAGTGACTTGAGCAGGCTAGCTGGCCTACTGCCTAAGATATTTGACTCGGAAGTGTGGCTACTTTCCTATAGGGGTTACTTAGGGTAACCTGGATTAGTCTAAAGCTTAGTACAGAGCATTTCCGATCCGGTGGATCTACAGGGCATCAACTGGGCCGTAAGTCGTCGGCATTGGTAGCAAGTACGGCCCGGCACCGCGTTGGATGTAAGACGAGAAACGTTTCAAAGTCGCGCTGCAACGTTAAACCGCAATCTGTTTTTAATTGAAAATGGAAAAATGGCAACGGGCAAACGGGCAAATGGCAAATGGAAAAGTGGAAAATGCAGCAGGAAAAACGGCAAGCTGGGGGTAACATAATAGAGCATGATGTATGCGAGCTAGTACAAGTCCATAAGGGAACAGGAAATGCGGCTAATCAAGCGTGTGAGCTGCAACAAATTGCAATTGCTCTCGATCAATCTGTATTTGTATCTCTATATGTGTACCTCCATCATGTATCTGTATCTGTTTCGATTGGTAAGCCGCTTACGACGCCGAAGCGTCTGCGCAAGCAGCAGGCAGCAGGCAGCGAGCGGAAGGGAATTCCCGCTTTCCGGATTAGTAAAAAAGGGCCCTGCCGTGTTGGGAATATCCCGAGACGCACCCTGGCCAGATCGGGATTAGGGGTGCGAGCAGGTCCCGCCTCGAGACCTGGCTGCTGCTACCTGCGCAGGCTAGAGCGGGGATTTCCCCGCCCGCCAGTAGCCGACACGGCGTATGCGCAATGCACGGCATCTTATGCAACTCAGGCAGGCAGCAGGCACAGCGGCCGTGGAAAACCCAGGAGTTCCTAAGCCCTACACACTTGTAGCCCTACAATAAAATCCGTAACATAATAATACCTATATCGTAGTATATATTCCCCGTTTTTATCAGCTATTTTAGCTTTAATTCCTTGGAAATTCTTGATGTTTTTAAACATTTATATTTCTGAGAAGAGTCACTGATATTAAACAACTTTTGTGGGGAGTAACTCTAAGCTTGGGATTATTATTAAATAAATATTTGATTTAAAGAAACTTGGTATCACTTTCCCAGATTAATCTAGCAAAAGATTATTTTTAAATAAATATTTTATTTAAAGAAACTTGGTATCACTTTCCCAGATTAATTTAGTAAAGGAAAATATTTAAAAACTAAAGAGGAAACCCTTTTAAATAAGTTAAAAACATGATGGACAAATAAATGCAAATATTTTGACACATTTTAAGGGCTTTTGGGGATTACCAAAACGGAGGCTTAAGTAGTTCTTGGACTAGGAAAATCGTACTAAGATATTTGAGGTGCTTGTTAGGTGATAAAACCTTGTTATGAATATATAATAATTATTACTTGATTTCTTTCTTGATTTCTGGCTAGTTTTCGATCTCAAACTAAGTAAATTCTAACTTTAAACGGCTAGAAAAATATGTTTTATATTTGCGGCCGCCGCTGTTTGTTTGGGCAAGTGGAAAATAGTGGAAAATGGCAAACGGCAAATGGCTCGTGGAGAACGACACTCGATACGGGAACGTATATATACTTATAGTAGGTAAGTAAGTAAGTATTATGGTTACTGGACTCACCTGCCGGTCGGTTGGAGCGCCTGCCCGTGTCGGACTCCTCGAACATGAGCGGCGCATGCCGCCGCCCCTCCGCCCCGCCCGCCAGCGCCAAACAGAGCAGCAGTCCGGCGAGGAGCAGGTGGCGCAGATGGCAGGTTAGCTTCTCGCTGGCTCTGCGGGATCGGGATCTGTGGGTATCTTCAGAGGTGGAGGAGCAGGTGACGGAGGAGGCGGAGGCGGATGAGGAGGAGAAGGAAACGGTGTCCATTACTGAGGCACTGCTGCTGCTCCTGTCCATATCGAGCACTGTCGGCACTGTGCCGGTGGCCGTGGCCCACTCGGACTGCTTCCTCTGCTTGATGGCCATGTTCGCTAATGCTGATCCTGATCTGGCTTCAGATCGTGCGTGTATATATTATTTGTATTTGTATATAGATTAGATGCCCGGCTTGGGGAGCAGCACGCTTGCACAGAGTACCAGAACGACAAAAAATACAAAACAAAGGCACACACACTCGCGATCTCTGCTTAGTATATTGCAATATATATATTATATATTTGATATGTATTATATGTATTGATTCCGATTCCGAATCCGATTCCGATTCCTATTCCGATTTTCTTGTACTTCTCTTCGCAGATTAGATAACACACGCGAGTTTCGCGCGCCGATTTATTGGATTTATATTCTATTCGCTGCCTGCGAATTTCTTGCGCTATTTTCTATTCGATTTTCGATTTTGTTTGCATAAATTGGTATTGGTCGATCGTCGCGAGTTAGCCTTAGCCTCAGCTTGAGCTCTACTTGGATTGTTCAGTTGGCCGCGGCACTATAATATATGTTCTGGAAGCAGCAGATAGGCAGATCGGCATCGAGATCGATATAACGTTCGATTCGTTTCTTATTTCTTTCTTATATTCTTTGCTTTTCCGTTTTGATTTTTGCTGCTTTTCTGCTGTTTGTTTGTTTTCGAGAGCGAGGTGCGACGGTGCGTCGAGGTTGTCGGCGGATCGGCGACTTTTTATCTACTAGATAGCCTGGCGGTGCGGGCCGCCGTGTATATGGCTTTGCCTGGCCTGCGCCTCGCTGCGCTGCGCTGCTCTGCTCTGCTCAGGCGGCGGCAGAGCTGTCAAGTTGGCTATTTTCTAGCCAGGTATGGCTATTTCGCGTGATCTAAAACTGGAATGCACTGAGTTAAGCAGGAAAGCATTTAATTAAAGGAAGTCAGAATTCAGACTGATTTGAACTTGTTTTGTGTATGTTAAAATCCAAATTTAATATGATTCGGATATCATGTTTTTAAGTTTTGAAACCATAACTACCTAATTTGAGTTTAGATCGATGAAAAATGTTCACACAATATTCTTAAGATTAATAAAATTATATAAAAAATTACAAACAAAAATATTTAAATACCTATTCCCCTTTTAGTTTCTAGCTATTTTCTCAAATTCCAGCTTAGCTTTTTTATGACCCCTAGGAGTTGCCAACACTGGCCGGCGGCTGCTGCGATTGCTCTCGCTATTGCTCCCTCGCTCTCTCTCGCTACCTAACCGAGCCGCAGCCGAAGCAAGCCGAACTGCTGCGATCGCTCTCTGGCGCTGCGCTTCGTTTCGCTTCGTTTGCCTTCGGCTCGCTTGCAATTTTCTTCGGCGCGCTATTGTTTGCACTTTTCGCAACAACAACAACAACCACATGGCCAGCGAAGAGCGGGGCGGGAGAGCACTGGGCACACAGGTGTGTGTGTGTGAGTCGCGTGTCGAAGAGATGCTTTGGCGATGACGAACGAAAAGTTGAATGAGCGCTGCCGCCACGGCTGCCACTGCCGCTGCCGCTGTCGACGTCGTCGCTGCGCCTGCGCAGCCTGGTCAACATGTTGCCAGGCCAGGCCTTTGGCTTTGTGCAACATGTTGCCGCGTCGCCTGCTCGCCTCCTCGCACTCACTCGCCCACTCACTAGCCCGCTCTCGCTCTCTCATGCCGCCAATGGTTGTGCAAATTCCGCTGTCAACGTCGCTGCGTGGGCGTGAGCAGCGCTGCTCTGGCCACGTCCTTTGCTGTCTCTCGCCCTCACGCTCTCTCGCACACACGCCCCTTTTTTGGCCAATCGCGAGACTCGCTCTCTCCGAAAGGATTGCAAATGGAAACACAGAAAAGCGGAGAAAAGTGCAGAAAGGGCAGAAATAATGCACAAAATGTTACAGGACCTGGCTCATTGGTTGGGGGAAACTCTCTAGGGGTTTTCTAGGAAATGTAAGGATCTTATGGATTTTTTTTTAAGAGAATATAAAAGTTCCCTGAAGTATTTGCCTTAAACTAAAATCGAAAGAGATCTAGAATTTTAATGCAATTTATTTATATGTTACTTTTTTAATTAATATTGTTTATGTATTTTTAAGTATATCCTATTTACATATTCTCCTCATTTATCCTTTTATTTTCAATTTTTTACATTAATATTTGTGATTTTTAAATGTACAAAATATAAAATTCACAAGAACCAAACCCTAATTCCAGAATCATCGGTAATGGTTACTAAATTTCTTCAAAAATTATACTTTTCTGCACAGATTTACACACAATGTTTATTTAAATATATTAAATAATGTTCAACTGAAGTAAGAAAAAATAAAAATAAAGGAAAAAAAAAATAAATCACTTAATTTACTCAAAATAAATTCAAGTTTCCCGAAGGATATTCGGGTTTTAGCGGACAAAAGTACACATTTTCCTTTTATAATATTTAAAATACGCTTTAAAAATAAGATTTATTTATTTAAAAGGAGTCAAAATAATAGTTAACTATTGAACCTTTAGATTTATTATCTCAATACTTTCAATATGTGATTCACGTTGCTTTTCTTGACCTTGCAGAACCATTCGGAAATCTATTTCTTGTGATCTGTGAATGGCACCGAAAATAACAGCAATGTTTTCGCTTAAAATTCCTTTCAAAATTAGTTAAAAATACAGCAATGTTTTCGCTTAAAATTCCTTTCAAAATTAGTTAAGAATAGAGTCAACAGAACATGTGATATTGGATAAACATGCGATACATATGCCCCAACATTCCCCCCGATGAGAAACCATTAAATTTCGACAATTAACGATAGTGAAATTCCTCGAGGAAAGAGCTTAGCCCGAAAATACTCCCAGGAGAGTCGGTTGTTGGGTACCGAAAACAAGCTCTTGGATTTATCAAGTAAGTGGGGAATTTTCTCCGAAACCACCGCCAACCAAAACCATGAGAAGTCCCTTTATGGCCGAAACATTCCATATATCATCGCGTAAATATTATAAATGTTCTTTGGCCCGGCACGTGTGATCGCAATTAAAAAAGCAGAATTCTGTCCCGACGACTGTATATTAAGTATTGCTAATAAATAATGCGGGAAAATATGACAAACCGAAGAATTCGAATATTCAAATATTCGAATATTCGGATATATTCGGGGGAGTGTATAATGGGGTATATGTGACCAATATGTGACCAAATATTTGCGGTTTTTAGTTAATTAATTTGCTTTCGCTTTCGATTTCGTTGCCTTCGTTCAATTTGGATTCTGATTTTGAATTTCTGAATTTCCGAATTTCTGAATTTCTGAATTTGATTTCATTATCATGGCATGGCGTCATATACAATAGCATCCCGACGATATCGTTAACAATCATTTCTGTCACATTTGAAATAAAAATAAAACAAATTAAAATAGTTTGTCGGTTTATTAAAAGCCTCAAATACGAAGAATGTAAGGCGTATGAAATAATATGCACGAAAATAGCTAGCTGCCAGCAACATCAACAAAAGTCAAGAAAACGCAAAGAGAAGAAAAGCCTTGGCTTTTAGCCGCATTTTCCATTCATGTTCGTATTCGATATATACCACCAGGTCTGGGGGCTTTTCTTCTCCTGCGTTTGGAAAACGCTTCAAGTGCCGAAAAAAATAAAATTGTCATTGCAATGCGAATACAAACTGCAGGTAAACGGGTTCCGTTCTATATTTAATCGCTTCGAAATATATTTCTTGGTTTTATTTTAGTTAGTGATGTGTTCGCACACACAGCCTCCTGGGGAAGCGCTAACATCAAAGGAAAACTATGAATGACAACAATTTAATGTAATTTTATTCGAATCAGCTAAGGCGGCACTTGATTGTGGCATTGAAATCACAGTTCCTATATATGCAAGATTTTAATTGAGAGTTGTAGATGGTTTCATAAGGAAACTATATGAAATTATAATAATATTTATTATTTTGGCAACAGGCTCTGCAATTCTTTTGATTTTAATATAAAGGTTTTGTTTCTGGCTATCTTAATCTCTGTTAATTTATTTTTATAATCAACTAAAATAGGATTAAGGGTTCTATAATGCTGGATATCTTTCCTAACAATTATTCGCAGGGTATTCCCCACCTCGTTACTACCAACTGGGTTCCCCTTCGGCTTTATTTATTTATGTTTGGCTTTTTTGTCGCTTTTCCTTTTGTCAGCCTCATTTAATGCGCTGCTGGCAGAGCGGCGACGTCGTCGTCGTCTGCAATTTGAAATATTCCTATAAATGTTTTGGCCTCACGGCCCCGCCACAAACAAATAAAAACAAAAAAAAAGAGAAAACCTATATACATGTGCTTGTGTATATGAACGATATCTGTCGCTTGTCTATATATAAAAAAAACCAAAAAAAACAGATGAAAATGTTAAATGTCTGAAACATGCGTACAAAATGCCAACAACAACAGCAACACCAACGACAGCAATCAACAATCGCCAAGAACAAAAACAAAGATACATGGGGGAAAAATATAAATGAAGCAAAAAAACAAAAGCAAATTTCTGCTAGACGATCAGAAAACAGAAAAATGCTTTTCCTTTGATTTATGTAGTTTTAGCGAGCGCTGCCAGCGTCGACGTCGCCAACATAGCGGCAACATGACACACACAGCATATTTATGTCCATATATCCATATATACACATCATATTCGAACAATCCGACCGCACCAGCAGCGAGTTGAAAAAAGCGAAAAATATGATTTGTATGTCAGTGGAAAGCTCGGCGAGCCTTTGGCGAAAGTGCGCAAGGCATTTTCATCCTCATTTTCATTTTCATTTCCATTTCCATTTGTTTTCTGTTTTCCCGGTTCAATTGTACTTTGAACCAACGTGAAAATCGCAAGGTCAACTCGGCAGACATATCAAATATATGTAAAAATAATCCTATAGCTAAGAAACTACTATTTCTTGGATGTAAGATCTTTTATGGTGAATATAGGTGATTGTTTGTTTGATGGAATTAAAAGGATACATGTTTTTACCAACAAGATTATTAGCATTAAATATATTATTGATATAACTAAAAATAAATACATTAACAAGTTGCTGGTGTACTTGAAAATGCTCATTGGTGAAACGTTGTTGTAATATGGTTTTACATGATTTTACTAACAAGATTAATAGCATTTAAAAGATTATTTATATTACTAAAAAAAAAACAGATTAACCAGTTGTTGGTGTACTTAAAAATTATCATTGTTGAAACGTTGTTGAAATATTTGTAGCATTTGTTTAAGTCTATCTTCTTGGCTACGATTATTGATTGTTATTAACAAGATAATTTATACTACTAGAAATTTTTTTTATAATATATATTAATATAAAAATCGTTGTTGAACCGTTGTTAAAACGTTGTTTTAATATTTGTAGAATTTGTTTAAATTTATTTCGAAGCTTTTTTTTGAATTTTCAAGAATATAGATACATAGTTGAATTGTATTCGTTGGTGAGAGTGCTGGTGAATAAGGAATTATTTAATAGTTAACTTATTGTTGAAAAACTGCCTAATGCTGAACTTGTAACCAAATTAAACAAAATGAATACTTATATTGTTATTACATTATTGAATCTGTTGTGGAATCTGTTGTTGAATCTGTTGTTAAATCTTCTAGATACTTTCTTAAATTTTCTTCGTTAGCCGAACCAAGGGTCACTGGCAAAGGCAGGTAAATATTACAGCACCTCTGGGGCGTCACTGGTACACACCTAGTATACAGATATAGTTCGCTTATCAGTTGGGGCCCCAACACGGTTATGTCAGTGCTCCATTCGAGTGTCCGTCCGTGCTGTGTTGTGTGTTTACAGCCCCACAGTGTGTGGCCTATATCGGGCAGACAACTTTTGTGTTATGTGGGGGCTGACTGACTAACTGACTGACTAACTGACTAACTGACTGATAAACTGCGCTGGTTGTTGGCGCTTTCGATACTCGATCGTTTCGCTTCGCTTCGGACTGGGCCGCACATTGCGCATACGCCGCGTAATCCGATAGAACGGTAGCCAGTGTGTGAGTGTGAAACTCTTTGACAATGCCCGTCAAGGTGTCAATGCTTCAAACCGCATTCAGCCAGCGAAGACTACGTAAATCAAGACGTTAGTTCATAAATTCGATTCGAATGTGTTTGTAAATTATTTAATAGCTTGATTGACAGCCGTGAGCTAAGCCGATATCCGACTGTAAGGTCTATATGGGCTCCGGCTCCCCTCGAGCAATCTCTTGCGGTAGGCTCGGCTTGGCTCGGCTCGGCTTGGTTGGGTTCGGCTCGTCTCGACTCGGCTCAGCTCGACGTTTGTAACTGTCAATCATAAATTAGATGCCAATCAAGGCAAATCACAACAACATCACCGACAAAATTGCTCGCATTCATTTAAATGGCAAATGGCAAATGGCAAACGCACACAGAAAGACATCAAATGAAACAGAAGCAGCCATTTGACGGCTGTTGACTGCATAACAGCCCGCAAAAAGACACGCGGAGAAAATGCGTGATATAATGGGCAAAATTTGCATTATTTTGAGATGAGAAATGGGATTTATTGAACATTAAAATATGGTGATTAGATATTTTTAATTAATATTTTAAAAATCCCAGATAAATTAAGTTCTCTTCAAATTGATCTTTAATATTTTTCCATATATTCCTGATATGTTAAATTTCCTCTCTGTGTGGAGCATAAATTTTGCGGCCGCGTATTGTCTTACTGCAGTCACATGCAATTGATTTGATGGCCATCGGAGCCAGAAGGTCCAATCATTTGAGGCAGCTACTTGGTCTAGTTGAGAGCATCAAGTGTGGCCTGATGGAAAAGGGAACATACATAATAGAGATGCGGGCAGAAAACTAATTTAACAACTTAAAATTATAGGAAATTGTAGTGTCTAAGGTATAAGATGGTTAAAAATGTATTTAAGAAACACTTACAATGAAATCACTTTAATATCAAAACTTGGAACATAAAATCTAATAAAATCTACTAAAATCCTGAGTTCTCGGAATGGGTTCGTGATTCGATTGAGTAATTTGTCCCCAGTGGTCAGTGGTTCTTTGAAGCAAAGTTCACAGCATGTAGTTGTTTGATCACTAAAAGCCGCCAGATGAAATTCCATTATTTATAAGCTGACTAACCCCCAATACGATATACAAAGTGCCACCCTAGCAACAGAGATTCGTCTCTCTCCCCTGTCTGTCTGGCTCTCTTTCTCTTTTTCTCTGGCTGTGAGTGTGTGTTTTTTTTTTTTGCTTTTTTTTTTGAGCAGCCAAAAATATCACGTATACGTCATGTGTGTGCGTCGCGCGTAGGGAAAAAGCTTTGTTTTCTTTGTCCAAAGTGGCCGTAAAACAGCAGTTAGCAGTTAGCAGTTAGCCAACTGGCCAACATCGTTAAGTTCGGGCCATCAAACGAGCGACTGTTTGATCAGTTGATCGGAATGGAAATGGGCATCGGAATCGGAACTGGGACTGGCCAAGTACTGAGCAATGGCCATTTTGTGTCACACAGTATTGGTACTATATTTATAAAATAAGTTTATTTAATTATTTATGTAAATTCCTCTACCAAAAAGCATTTGGCATTATTTTCACTAAGTAAATATGTTAAATAATTGCATATTAATCATTCACATTTGGTGCTTTTCCAACCCTTTATTCGCCCATTTATCTGGGCAATTAAGCAGCTATATTCCCCCGATCAAGAATGCTACAACGGCTACGTCATCTATGTACTTACACTTATAGTATTTGTACATTTACTTGTGTATTCCCCCCCCGTTCCGCCCTTGGCACGCCCTCGGCTTGAATCATGCTGCAAGTCGAGAGGCAACAATTGCCATTCGACGATTGGAATTGTAAATGGCTGGCGGCTGGCGGCTGTTGCCGGTGTGTGTTGCTATTGAACCGCTCAGGAAATTTCATCATACGGCCACCGATCGATCTATCCCACCTACACGGAGCCAAAATAGTAGTAGGAACACAAAAATATCAATTGGAAATTAGGAAATACAATTTTTAGGGGTAATTTCTGACATATTTTGATAATAAAACTATGCATATGCCAACGGAAGGTATATATTTATAACTTAAAGAGAAGACAAGTTCAAGAACCACCATATAATCGTTAAAAATTCCATTAATTTCCTCTTAAATATTATTAGTTAAAGTTATAATTAAGCTCTCTTTGATCTTCTCTCAAAATATTATTCTATCCTATCTATTCGATTTATTTTCTGTGCATCGGGGTTACCCTTTCCCTTCTGGAACTGGTCCGAATCGATCGTTGTTCGATTGATTTTTTACCCATTTTTTTGTTTGTCGATTTGTTTGCTGTTCCGTTGCCGTCGCTCTGTTTTTTTTTTGTTTTGTGGGTCGCCCTTTTGGCGTCAGTTTCGGGCTAAACACAGTAATAAAAGAAATCATGCCCCATTCCTGGGTAATTGTCTCGTTTTCGGGGTGTGTGTCCCGGCTAAGTGTCGCCGATCTTTGCGATCCGATATCGAATCTGATTCGGAATGGGAATTGAAATTAAAATGGGAATTGGCCAAGCCGATGGCATTCCATTTCGATGTGATCATTAAAATCGAAAGTGACAGACAGCATTCAGGTAACCGAAAGTGAAGCAACACAGTGCGTTTCGGGAAGGAAAAATGTCCCCATAAAGTTATCGATAATTATCGATAAATTGTATTTCTTTTCCTTTCGTTTTTTTTAGTACGAACTAAGAAACTCAATACAATTATTTTGCATTAATGTTTTTTTAAGATAATCTTCTTAAATTGCTTCGATAACTAAGTAATATTAATCGATTTTTTCGATAGGCCATAAATTTACAAATACTCATTTTACAACCCCATAACTTAATCCATAATCCACAACTTATAATAGCGAAACGCACTGTAGTAATGGTCTGCGATTAATGGCGCTTTAAGCTGCAATTGCCAGAACTAATAATCACGGAGTGCCAAGCATAATTTCCATTTCAGTGGTCCATTAAAGACCGATAACCATTAAAAACCGATGTAATTGCAGCATCAACACACACACACAAGGCACACGCACTCTCCAATACATAGACATACCAAACACATACACATGGCACGTAGATTTCACATTAAAAACAATAAAAGAAAGAAAAACTTCGTTGCGCGCACTTTTCAAACACAGCTCTCTCTCTCTCTTCTGCCAATCGATATCGGTTATCGATAGCGATAGCGAGTGGTAGGAAGATAATGGCACAGCACAGCGGTTCGTAGGCGGTTCGTTGGCGGTTCGGTGGCGGTTCGGCTGCGGTTCGTGCGCGATTTTCGGTCGCGTTTCGGTTTCGTGTTCGCCGCGTCTCGCTGGCGGCGGCGCGTTCGTTCGGTCGTCGCGATCTTTGACAAACTGAAGTTTTCCGCCGCCGCCGCGCATAGACACAGCCATAGATCTACATTTTAGATTTTTACGCGAGAGCGAGCGAGCGGCGCTCTCGTGCTCTCCCGCTCTTTTAGCGGCGATCTGTCAACGTTCTCCACCGATCGAGATCGGAGATCGAGTCTATATGCACATCGCCGCGATATATGTCCCCAGCAGATGGGGGAGGAGGACTTTAGCCTTACAGGTGCCAGTAAATATTATTTGGAAATATTAAAATAAAGAGCTTTTTTTGTATAAAATATTAAGAAAAGCTGGAGCAGCTGGCTCTGGTCTCCTCTTCAAGCTGATGATGAGCATGAGCCCACCCCGTGGGCTACAGTGTGCTCAGTGAGGCATGTGAGGCTTGAGGCCTCACCCAACTTGCGCCATGGAAGTACAGTGAGCACTAACCTAGGACACACACAGCGGCAGAGATGGGCAGGGAAAGGGAATAAGGGAGCGTGAAGTGTTGCAAATACTTTGGAAATGCTGATGAGTATAATAGGAATTAACCTCTTCTTACAAATATATTTTTAGCGTTTTGAAATTAAATAAATTACATGTGTTTAGTACTTTTAGTTAATTATTTAAATTAAGTGAACATTTGATTAAAAACTAATAGCTAATTTTAGCACTTTTTTTTCCTATTTAAACATAATAAATTGCCTGTAACTGTTGGCCAAGTTACTTGCCCAGTTGGGGTCTAAAAATAAACACTTGCCAAAGCCGCAGAACATTTTCACCGGCTTGCTGCTGGTGGCAGGCTGTGGAATGTGTGGGAATATGTGAGCACACAATGGAGAGCCGGCAATCTGGTTTCCCTTTCAATTCATATTCTGTCACGATCCGGCAAAGGCAAGCGGCAGTCCCAGTTTCAAACCCAATCCCAGTCCCGACTTTTGGCATAGTCTAATCCCTGCGATCTAAGGCGAAGGAGAAGCGTGAATATTCTGGGCAGTTCCCTGGAGATTTCCTGCGAATTGTAACAAGGAATATATAGAGAATATGTCTGCATATACACATGTATAAAGAGAGAGAGAGTGCCAAAAATTAATTATTTAGAATTTTTTATATTGTATATATTTATCATTTGACACTTTCCTTATTAAGTAATGTAGTTCATTCTGAAATAAATAATTATGAAAAGTAAATAATAACATGATATAAAGAAAAGAAAGGCAATTATCTGTGCAATTTATGTACTATAATAATGCATATAATAATATAATACAATTATATAAAATATATGTATATAAGTTATCACATCTTAGTCTCTTTTCCTTGCCTTAACTGCAGCTAATCTTTAGATAATTATCATATACTAATAAAAGAAATAATATTATATAAAATAATATTATAAAAAAATAGTTAAATAAAATAATAAAATTATATTAAATCTATATAAGTTATCATATCTTTCTTAGTCTCTTTTCCTTGCCTTAACTGCAGCTAATCTTTTGATAATTATCATATACTTAAAGCTAATTCCAAAATACAGATAATTAAATTAGCATACACTTGTATTTACATTGTCAGTTTTTGTCAGTAATTAGCAAAATTAACCAGATAGATCTTGAAGCTAGTATTTATTATTAATATTCTTCTAGTATTTATTTGGCGCTACTTTTTCAGGGCCATTGATTTTAGCTTAGGGAATGACCTCTCTCGCTGATCATAAACCATAAATATTTGCCCGGCAGCCTGCTTTCGCTTAGCGCCAAATCAGCTGCAAATGCGCTGGCAATTAGTGCTTTTAGCAGGCCAAAAAGGGGGGAAACGGAAGCGGGAAGAGGAACGGGAACGGAAACAAACAAACAAACATGGCACGCGACGGCACGTGAGGGATATGGCTTCGGTTCGATTCAATGAATTATTGCAGCAGAAATCCAAACAAATGCAAATGCCCTAAAACTACCGACTAGCAACGGCTAAAAAATAAAAACAAAAAATTTAACACAAACAGAAACAGAAACAGAAAATAAAATAAAATTAGAAAAGAAAAGAAAAGCACAGACGAGAATTTTATCAGCGATCGCACAGAGGCGCGTGATTTTGCCAGAGAAAAATAGAAGCGAGACGGTGACGTTGATTCTATTGCTTCTGCCTCTGATTTTTTTAAGGTGCACAGCACGAATTTCTGGCTGTTTTGTATAGATAAATCTGGCCTTTGTACTTTTAAGTGGAATATTAAAAATAGTATACATTTAAAATTTGCAAAAATAAAGCACTTTAAAAGAGAAATAAAACTAAGAAAATGTAAATCCTTAATCTAATTATAACGTGAGCTTAGAAATTACCTTAGTTTTGTTTAGATAAATCCTGCACTTAGTGTGTAAATATAATTTAAAAAATAATATACATTTTAAATCGAATAATAATCTACTTTAAAAGTCAAATAAAACAAAAAAATTATTATTAAATCCCTAATCTAATTATAAAGAGAGCTTGGAAACTATCTTTTTTTGTATAGATAAATCTTGCCTGTATTCTGTAATTATATTTTAAAAAATTATATAAAAATTTGATTACATTTTCTACTTGTTAAACCTAAGATCAATCCACAAATAATAAATAATAAATTAAGAATAATGTTTTAAAGTCAAATAAAACTAAAACTGAGTAAGGTTTTTTGTTTGCTTATACTAAATCCTTAATCTAATTATAATAACAGCTTACCAACCACCTTTTTTCTCTCTCTGTGAGGACGATGATCACAAAAGATGATGATGATAGGGCTGGGGAATGGGAATGCGAACGAGGAATGGGAATGACGAGGATGAGGAGCATGAGGATGAGGATTCAGAATCACATTCAGATTCAGATTCGTATTCGATTCAGATGGGGACGAGAGGCAGTGGCAGCCAGATGCGAATCGAGGTGATGATGGCGATGAGTCAAGCCCACGACGACGGCGGCGGCAATAGATAGTCATGGCATGGCTGCGAAATCCGCAGATAATTAAGACAATGGCACCGCCAGCGGCCAGACAGAGCAGAGTGAGCATCTCGGCCAGATATATAGTACAGACAGATACGCAGATATATTGTGGCGATAACAGGGCTAAAAGAGCACACACAGATAAAGGCCCAATCGGGGGAAGATCTGTGTGCGCAGACAGCGCAAATTGTTGGGCAATTATTTATGTGTTTTCGAATTCTAGTTCTCTAGCTTCTCTGGCTTCTCTAGCTCGGGCGTATGCGTAATATCCGTGGGTCACATGGCGTATACGCAGTGTGGGACAGGGCAGCCTGAGTCTGAATCCTACCCAGAAAGGATCCCAACCGGATCCAACTAGTTCAAGTTTGTTTTTAAACACTTTTAACCAATTTTGACACATGTCTTTGGGCAATGAGCAAAAACCCACCAAAATAGTTTCTAAATTGTGAAATTGTGAACATTTTAAAGAAATTTCCTTGGTTGCTCTTAATTAAATATCAAAGAGAGACAATATTGCAATTTTTTGAACATGAAAATGTTGAGTAATAAGCCCGGCCAGCGAGCGATTTATATGCATGAGCATATATATTTTTTACTTAAGATTTATGTTGCCATTCCCGCGTTTTTGACTCACAGCGCCTTTTTAATTTCTAACATATAATCTTCAGCTTAACGCAAATAATTTGCGAATTATTTTTTAGACCTTTGCTAATGGGATTCTTCGCCAATGATTAATCAGGCTGGCGAGGTTCTGACTCTCTTTGGACTTGAAGTTTACCCCTTGAATATATTTATATATATTTTGCTATAATTTATTATTATTTTAAATAAATTTATAAAGTGTATCAGTACATTTTTCGTTGCATATATTATATATTGTATTTAATTATTTTATTTGTATGTTTAATCAATGTTTTTATATTTAATTACTTAAGTTTTAAGAGCACAACACACTTGGCATGCACAATGGATTATTTGTTAAGCTTTAGCTATAAATATTAAGTAAATATCTAGTAGCCAGACAGTTATTTGGTAAAAATTAAATTGTTTATGCATTTTTATTGATAGTTATCCCTTAAAAAACAGTCAGGAATTATTTTGTAAGTTTTAAATTAGAAAATAAAATACAAATAAATAATCAAATAATCAGAATAAATAATAAAATAAAATATCTTAAAACTAGGCCATTAATTGTTTAAAAATAAAATTATTCATGCATTTTTATTAAAATTTTCACCCAAACTAACACCCATGATTATTTTTTAAATTTCAGAGTTTAGAATAAAATACAAATATTTAAAAATTACACAATTTATACGAAAAAATTAATATACTAATAAAAAATAATAAATAAATACCAGAATAAATATCTAAAAATTATTAGACAGTTTAAACTATTCTTTCATGTATTTCCCTATTTTTGAGAACTAAGAATGATCACAAAAAGGTCTTAAAACTTGCATAAAATAAACTTAATTAATAATATAAATAAATTAAAAAAAGTAAATACCTGCAAATAAAATATGACCAGCTTTGCCCCTTGTTTCCTATAATTTTTTCCCTGCGTGTGACTGGCTGGCAAATGCAAATTTGTTTTCTGTCAATGAAGCGTGGAACGTGCGAGGGCCGATGTCGGTGGTTGCTGCTATATATGCTATTTTCTATATAGTGCCAGGCCAGTGCCCAGTGCCATTGCCTGGTGGTCAGAGCGGTCAGTGTGATCTGCGATCAGCGGCTGGTGGTGGCCACCTGCGCGTCACTTTGCTGGCCACCTTCCAAAATGCCTCGGCTGGGAAGCATGGAAGTTGGTCTTGAGCCAGTCAAGAACTTCTTGATTGATTTTGTAATTTAATAAGAATTTTAATTCTTAAAAATATGATTTTATCCATAAATAAACGTGATGTTTTTTCTTTAACTGAGATTAGTTCCGAGAGTTCCCAAAAAATAAATGTATTTTATGCACACGAACACCCTGTATTTGCTTCTAACGAATTTCTATTGATCGCCAGAGTCCATCTGTTGTCACTTTTCGGTGCGTGCTCACTGTACCGATCACGTACACGCCTGTGGGTGTTGCCTGTGTGTGCCTCTAAGGCTGACTGTGACTCTGACAGTGACTGTGCGTCTGAATGCGTGACACAACAAGGAGAAGTTGCAAATGGAAGAGGAGCAGGAGTGGGATCAGGAGCAGGCACCCAGAGAGTGCGAAATTAATTGATGGATCGACGCCTCGAATGCCACAAATCGAAGGCAATCCCCGCTGCTAACTGGAAACGGAAGTGGCTAGACACGTTCACAATCGAAATCGGAATCGGTATCGGTATCAGGATTGGGAGCTCATAGATCCCTTGATCCCCATTATCATCCTAGCAGAGAGTCTGCCAGTCTGAGTGGCAACTTGTCTTGCTTTTGTGGCCACTTTTGCTTTTGCTTTCTTAACTTTTATTTGGAGTCATCACTGAAGAAAATAATATACAAATTAGGATTAGTTTATAAAGCTTATTATAATAATATAAATTAGAAAATATATAAAAAATTCTTGAAGAAAATAATATACAAATTAGGAGTAGTTTATAAAGGTTATTATAATAATATATATTAGATAATATATAATAATTTCTTGAAGAAAAAATATAAATTGTGATGAGGCAGCTATCGGCAATAGTCTTTTCTCTATATTTAAACCTGGTTTTATTTAGTTAGTAATATTTTCCAGCTAGCTTATGGTGACTTTGATCTTTTTAGTTCCTCAACCCTTTCTCTCTGTGCCTTTGGGACTCCTCCAATCCGCGTGGTACAAGATTATTGACATGCCAACATGCTGTTGTTCTGCTCCCAGTTGCCCAGTTGCTGCTATTCCTTTGTTGCTACGTAGTTGCTCCTTTTCTTGCACTCCCGAAGTGGAAATTGCATAGTGAGTGAGCAGCAAAGCGGTTTGACTAGCTCCGGCTATCAACTTGTTGCATCTGAGTGCACAAACCATCGTATCCCATCCCATCCCGATCCCATCCGATCCCGATCCCTCTGGGTTGCCAAGCACGTTGTTGGCTATTAGAAAGGCATGTGAAATGTTCCCTAATTGTTGGAATTTTAATACATCCCAGAACATGCACAGAGTCCCCTGCTCCTCCGCTCTCAGTGGCTCTGTGGAGTGCCTGCCTGTCTGACGTAACAACCTAGAGGGGGGAAGGCTACACAGAACTAAAATAATGTCCATATTTATTAGTATTTATTAATATTTATTTGGAAAAACGGGTAATTAAAACATTTATAGGCTAGAAAGAGCTCTGAGGGGATTGGTAATGCAATGGTTTCAGTGGATAGTTGTTTGATACCAAAATTTTGATACTAAAATTAGTTGGGAACTCTGGGGTCATTATATATAGATTTATTCTACTTATCCTATGAATATTACTTTTTATTTACTCTACTTAGCCTGATCCAACATATATAGTCCTCAAAATGTACCTCATTTAATTATATCTTTTATTTTCTGTGTAGTTCCTAATTTAATTCTCTTATTTATTTTCTCTGTACTTTAATCAATCCCCATAATCTGCAACTAAATACTCTATTAGCGAATGCCCCGCTAATTGACACTCAAACTCCCACCAGAAAGTAAAATAAAACCGAAACTGAGGTTCCCCGAAAAATTCCCCGAGAAAAACAAATAAGGAAAAGCAAGACCCAGACCCAGGCAAGACCAAGACCCAAAATCCAAAATCAAGAACAAACAGAGCCGAAAATGTGTTAAGACTTTGATGGTCAGCCATAAACAAGATAAACAACGAAACGGAGCGAGACGAGCCCAAGTGAAACCGAAAATGAAACTGAAACTGAATCAGAGACAGAAATTTCCTTCTTGCAAATGAAGCGAGTACAGTGGAGCCCCCGAAAAAGAGCGGGAAAACTCTGCCGCACGAGGTCAGGAATTGCAACACACAGACACAGTCGTACTATCAGTGGTAATGGGGATGATTACGATGATGATCAGAGGAGCCAGAGCCAGAGCTGATAAGATCTACCCCAAAACGGAGAACGGAGACCAGAAATCAGAAATCAGAAAAACAGAAAACCGAAACGAGGCGGGTAAGGTGCCGGGCGAAACTATAGGGCTTAAGAAAGTGCTATTAATTAAATTATAAAAAAGAGTCATGAAGATTATTATACAGGAGATTATGTGTATTTTTTTTTAAATATATTTTTCTATATTCAATGAAATTATAAAAGAAATTCAGAGACGGAGTCGCCACCAGACACGTGAAACGTTGTGCTCTTTATTTGGCATTCATTTATTTTATATATATAATATATTACAAATAATATATTTTAAACATAAAATATAATAATAATAATGTAATGGAAATATATTTTTTGATTTAATTGTATTAAGCAAAAGTCTTAGATAATAAAAACTTAATTATTCTTATCTTCTATCTCAATTTCTGCTGTAAAATCTATAAAAAACATAGCCTTAGTTACTTAATAACTAATAAATACAATACTTAGCGACTGACATTTGATTTATGCTAATGATTTAATTAATTCATTAATCAGTTGCGTTTGCTATTTATTTTGGCCTGTCACAATTAATAAACGGCATAAGCGTACATGTGTCATTATATTGACTTTGTATTTATATATAATATATACTTATAGAATCCGATTAGATAAATAATACCAGTTATCAGAGGCAGAGGCTTTCATTGAGTGCCTCTATAAATAGAAGCAATAATAGTTATTTATAGGGGCGAGGGCGAGGTTTATTAAGTAAATATATTCTTAAGTTCCTTGAATACCTTATGACACGCACTGTATTTACACATATATATAAATGGCATGCGTATCAAAATATGAGCATAATAAAAATTCGTATAATGATGCATCATAAATCGCAGCGAACGCCCTGAGGGTCCCCGATCCTCTCCAGCTCCAGATGATCTTCCTCCTTCTGCGACTGCGGGTGGACCTACCTGACCACAGACTTTTGCGAGACACTGTCAATTCCCTGTGTAAATTTCAACTATTAAATGCCAATTTATGGGGCATAGCTTATAATTTTTTATTATCGCTTTTATAACACCTCCGAAGGTAGGGCGTGGCGGGATTTGGGTTTACGATTCAAGATCTTACCCTGGAATCTCTCTCTTCAAGGGCCCAGGGGCCCTGCCCTGCCTACTCCTCCGACCGAACTGGACCGCGGACCGTGGACCGTGGACCGTGCTTCGTGTTTTGCGGCGTGAGAAGAGATTGAAAGGAGGAATTCGCAGATAAATCACACTAAATCATTTCACTCCAGTACACGGCGCATGCTGCAATGCAGCCACCAGTCCCCAGTCCCCCGTAACCAGTAACCAGTAACCAGAAAACAGAAACTGCAAACTGCAAACTGCAAAACTGCAGCAGACAGACAGTCAGTCAGACAGCAGTAACAAAGGCCACTGCGAACAGATAAAAAATAAGCCCTGGAAATGTGCGATGATGGAGTTGAAACCGAGGTATACCTTGTAAAATTTGTTATCAAGAAAATATGCAAAGATAAAAAATATTTATTTAGTTTTCTTTATTTAATAAGTAAGTTTAAAAGGTGTGTTTTGAGCTATTTAATAGTTTATTTATTTCTTTAAAAATATAAATAAATAAAGAAAAAGAAGCAGTCTTGGTTAAACAGGTATTTCTGAAGGGATACACAGTTTCCTCGTTAATATCCCAAGCTTACTACTTTCAGAAATAAATTTTATATAACAAAAATATTAACAAAGTTTAACTTAAAATTCATCTAATAGGAAAATATATGGTTTTCGGGCATAATGGCACTTTAGAAATATCTTTAAAACATATTCAGAAAAAATAATTATTTTCCCCATTAATATTACAAACCTATTATCCTTACAAATATTTTTAATACAACCAAAATAATAAAAAAGTTTAAATTAGACAAAATAAAAGAAATAAGTAATGTTTTTCTGACTAAAAGTTATAGCGTTAGTACACTTTGGAAATATTATAAATTTATTTTCACAAAGAAGAAGCCTTTTCCTCATCAATATTAGAAGATTACTACGTTTAGAAATAAATGTAATATAATAAAAATATTAACAAAGTTTAACCTAAAATTAATACTAAACCGCGGATTATAGCATTATGACACTTTAGAAATATCTTTAATACATATTCAAAAAATACAATTATTTTTCTCATCAATAAGCTTATTATTCTTAGAAATATTTTTAATACAACCAAAATAATAAGATAGTTTAAATTAGACAAAGTTCAAAATGAAAATTAATTACCCTTTCGACTAAAATTCGACTTATGGCGTTATCACACTTTGGAAATATTTTTTTAATTTATTTTCACAAAGAAGAAACCTTTTTCTCATCAAAATCCCAAGCTTACTTACCTTAAAAATATTTTTAATTCAACCAAAATATTTACATATTTTGAAATAGAGTAAAACTAAATAAAAAGAAGTAAGCATTCAAGCTTATAGGCCATATATGACCTAAAAATGGTACCAGCTCTATCTGCCCCTAAAACGGGACATAACCCAACACTGAGCGGTACACAGAACTGCAGCTACATCGACAAAAAACAAGGAACAAAATATAAAACAGCAAGAAAAAATGGGCAAAAAATACAGAAAAAAAGGTAAAGTTCGCTGCCATCGGCGGATTGCGCATTTTGAACGCCGGCGCGTACTAATCACTCGCATTGTTACACGATCACGCCGTGGCATCACGTAGCCAAGGTGAAAGAAGGCCAAGAGGGCAGGGGCGGCGGATAGAGGGGGGGGCCAGATGATTTCAGAGGGAGACAAATGGGCAGCGGCGAGTGTAACTGCACTCGGCACTCGGCACTTCGCAGATGGGAATCCATCCCACAGACTCCAATTCCAGCGCCAATTTCTGATCGTTTCGCGAATTCCAATCCGATGGATGGATGCAAATTGGCGATGAGAATCCGCGGGATTCGATGCCGAGTCTCTCTGTAATGTGGAGAATTGAATTTTTATTACCTCTCAATTGACTCATTATCCCTCAGGGCGTTGACTGCAGATAATTTGAGGTTTCTAAAGGATACATTACGCTCAAGCCGAGAAAGGAAACCCCTCTTCCATTCCGATTTATTTGAAATTTTTATCTGTTACAAAAGTTCAAGCTTTTCCCCATTGTTTTCCGAAATTATTGTTGAACAAAAGACTCAGTCAAGGCCAACACTCGGGCCGTGAACCAATTTCGAACCACTGATAGATACATTCGTATCTGTATCTTTGGCTGTTTACATACGGCGAGAGGTCGTCAAGTTCAGCAGTTGAAGGTTGTGCGTCGGAGGCGATTTAAAACGCTGGAAAAACGCGCACTGTGCACTCAGGAAAATTAATGGGAGTTTTTTTTTAATTTAAGATATATTTATATTGCTTGGTTTTCATTAAAAAATATTCTTTGGAATGTAGAAATATAGATAATGTATACAGATATCCTTTATGAAACTTAAAAAAAAATATGATTACAGAAACTTTTTTTTGAAACTTACAAAAATATTTATAATTATATAATATATTATATTATTTATTATATATTGTTTGTATTCATAAATATTCCTTCTTGTTTTATCTAGAAATATAGATAATATAAGGAAGTTATTAGTTATTTATATTTATTATTTAAAGATTTATTTCATATAAAAGTTTTTATAAGTCTAAAAATATTGCAGAAATTTAGAAATATATTAAAATCCTAGAAATTAATCAATTTTGAGAATTTTATGTTTAGTGACCTTTATATTTTCTTTATTTTATAATACATTTTGGATATTCTAAATCGAAATCTTAACATTTTCAGTACTTTCTTTTAGTGTAATTTTAATCGCTGAATTTGATGGGCTTGGGGTTGGGGTTGGGCCATAAGTACATTAGCCGATTTATATCCGGCAACAATAAAAAGAACAACGGCGACAACAACGAGTTGCTAAAGAGCTAATGACTGGGATAATGATGTCGATTTCGCTTTCGCTTTCGATAATATGGCTTTGTGTGTTCTGTGCCGTTCGCCTTTTCAATATTTCAATTTTCAATTTTCTTTCTTTATTTTTTTTATTGTTGCCATTGGCCATTGCGGATTCGTGCGTCAATAATTAGATCATCCCCCTGCTGGTTGTTGTAGACGATTAGCGAAATCAAAAGGCATCAGCCCACAAAGAAAGCGGAACGACAGAAGCGCAAAAGCACAAAAAAAAAACAAGAAAAGGAAAAAATCACATCTAGTATATGCTATCTGGGAGGAAATTTCGTTTCATTTCAATTTGTGTTTTGTTTTCCTTTCACAGTGCTGCTGGCGTTTTTTTTTGGGGGGGTACCCATTGTCCATTAGGGCGCACAGTGGGTGTCATAGAAGGGCAGCCAGTCTGGGCTTAAAATTATAATTCATTATTTCCTAGACATTTAATTATTTGCAGTAGCTTAAAAAATATGAATTTATATAACTTAAGAACGCAACAAAGTTTTAAGCAAACAAGGACCACTTATAGCTTGCTTATCACTAGAATTCCCAAGTGGCAAGTCAGGTACCGAAACCTCTATCCCTGCTGAATTAGTCTATGATAAACCAAATTTAATAAATTTATAAACATTTAATTATAACCAACAGCTAAAAAATATATTTATATTTTTATTTTAAGAAAGAAAGCAAACAAGTATGCTGCGAATTCCCAAGTGGCCAATTTGGTACCAAAGAACTAAAGCTCAATCCCTTCTGAAGCCCCAGTTATCACCTATTTTTTCAAGGGTATCTATAGTTCGATCTCCTGTCTTATCCTTCTCCGTTCTTTGCCTTGGAAAGCGCGATAACACAATGGCGAAATGTTCGGTTTTATAAACATTCATAAATATAGTATGTGTGTGCTTGTATAAAAAACGAGAAGCGTAAATTTAATGAAATTTTCGACTATTAGTTAGCTCTTTAGACTTTAATGAATCATGCGGTGTAGGATGGGATCGGATCGGAGTGGGTGAGATGGGATACGGCTATATCCCCGCCGATATCGTACGAGTATAATAGAGAGCGCGTGGGCCGCTCCAAAGCGCAGACAAATTATAGACGTTAAAGCATTTGGTTTATGGCCACATTAATGGCATTGACTCGAATTGGATGGGATAAAGTGGGGATAAGATGGGGATTGGGGATGGGATTGGACTGGGTGGTCGGTGCTCGGTGGTTGGTGGCTGGTGGAAGGTGATGGACTAATTAATTAATATCCGCCATCGTAAACGCAGCGCCAAATGCAAAATCGGATCAAGTAAATTGCCTTAAAAAAAATAAGAACATTAAAAAGAGCTCAGAGACGGGAATAAACAAATGCGCCGTTTAGTTACACTTTTTAATCTGAAAAAAAATTAAATATGATTTTTGTTATTAAAACAAGTTGAACATAAAATATATGGGCACTAAGCGTTATGACACTTAACCAAAATATATATTTTTAAGTTCAAGCCAGAAAAGAAAGAAATGAATGCACATCTGTTTTGTGATTATTCAAACCTTTTGATTTATTTATTTAGATAAACTTATATCCTTTTCTTTTGGAAAATTTATTTGGCTAATTCTGGGGACACTTAACCACAATATATCCTTTTAGGTTTTAGCCAGACAACAATGCACGTCTGTTTAGTGATTATTTAAACCTTTTGATTAATTATATAAATAAACTTAAAGTCTCTTTCCCTTTTGAAAATTTCTTTCGCAAATTCTTAAAATTGATATATATTTTTATTTTTTTAGGATTACTGCTTATGATTCCCAACAGATTCCCAGGGTTCTCCTTCCTTCAATTCGATTTGGTTTCTACTTTTTTTATGTCCGTCTGGCGCCGATCGTTTTCTACCCAAAAACAATTCGCTTATTTGTTTTTCGGCTTTTGGGGCTTTTTCGGCTTTTATTTATTTTTGTTTTTGGTACGAAATGTCGCTCAAAATTGACGACCCTGAAGGCGCCGGCGCCAGCGACAAGTGGGAAGGGGCTTTATGGGGTTAATGGGAGGAGGTTCTCTCTAGAGGGATAAGGGGGAGCTCTCAAGTGCCATATTCGATGTACTACGTTGGATTATATGGTCATAACCAAATGGATTTTGGCCTTAAGGCATTAAGCCAAAGCCAAACAAACAACACAGATGGATGACTGACATCGACATCGACATGGACATGGACATGGACATGGGAATGGGACATCGACATGGTCGGTGGTATCGATCATAAAAATCAAATCAGTTCAAAGAGAGCCAGAGATGAGCTATTAAATATTATTATTGGCGATCGGTAGGATCAACTGGGAACATGTTTTGTGTTTGGCATCAAATAGAAGATCAAATCAAGATCGTGGGGATCTAAGGCTAAATCCTTGGGTTTAGCAGGTAACAAACAGCAGGCTAACCAGGTGTGGGAGATATATAAATAGAATAAATAGTTTTGGATATATATTAAGAGATTAACTTGGATATTTCGAATTTTAACAAGCTTTGTAAACATTAAATTAAATAAATAACAATAATATATCCCCGTTAACCAATTATAATATTAATTCAACAATTATATTATGACTTATTATATATATTCAGATATTAAATTAGATATTTCGATTTTAACAAGCTTTGTAAATATTAAATTAAATTAATAACAATAATATATCCCCGTTGACCAATTATATTCTTAATTCAATAATTATATTATGACTTATTATATATATTTATTTAGATATTTCGATTTTAACAAGCTTTATAAATATTAAATTAAATTAATAACAATAATATATTCCCGTTGACCAATTATATTATGACTTATTTATGGTCAGAGCCAGAGATGGATCAGCTTAGGGCTCAGGGACGACAGGTAGGACCTGGCCAGGCGGAAATTCCCATCATAAGAGTCTCCTCCCGCTCAGGAAGGTGCGAAAAACAGATGCAGATACCAAGGAGCTGGCCAGTCTCATAAAAGGGGCGCAGATTGCGTGGGAAAAGCCCAAGCCAACGGGACCTGCGTGCGGTTGGCGCATCAAGGATCCTCGCTATCCTCGCCAGCCTCTAGGTACATAGCCTTGGTTGGGACCATAAAGCGGTGTCGCTTTTGTTTATGCTGCTTATTTAAATTGGCTTCTTGGCGGGTAGTCCCGCAACCGGAGTCCGGAGTCCTCCCATCCCAAGAACCCAACCTCTCTCCTACCTGTCCTGGGAATTTCCGATCGGCCTAACCCATATGGCCAGGGCCGGGAGATGCGTGAGAATTGGCCAGATATTCTAGATCATCGGAGGTTATTGTGTGTGCTGCGAACGATTTTCGGGAATCGCGCCTGGCCTGGGTTTTTCCGATTTTCCGGCGACATGCGCGTCATCTGGTTATTCTCTGCACTTGCCCTGCCACTTGCCCCGTTCCAGGATTATGCCACCTTCTGTGGAATAGGGATTGGCAGAGGGAAGGGAGGAGGACTCTCCTCACCGCACTCAAACACTTGAATTTGCCTCGAAGGCGACCTCTGATCCGCGCCATTGATTGATTCGCCCGTGTGTGTTTGCACACTCGATGAATTGTGCCGATGATTGGGCTGCAGGGCACTGAGAGAAATTGGTTAGAAACATGTACATGTAAGAAAATAAATCAATAATATTTGGAAATACTTAATTTATTTATAACTTTATTTAATATTTATAAAAGATATTTTTAGAAAGCTTTAAACGTTAAGAAATTGGAAAGTACAAAATAATATAAATAATATTGAAAATAATATAATATATAATATTGAAATATAATATAAATAATATTGACGTAATAATATCTGAAGAACTTGTAGTATTTAGTCATTTTATTGATTATTTTTTAAATAATTATTAGAAAGCTTCATACTTAAAATCTCATTAGAATTTCCAACAGGGTCTAGGTGGGAGCATTTCAACAAGCCAAGGTACCGTAAAAACGATTGAATCTTTTACTTTTACGTATAAAAACCAAACATACTTTATCTATTTGCTTATTAAATCTTCATAAAGCATTTGTTGAATACATTTGGATCTAAAATTTAATAAAAAGTGTTATTATTAACCTTAAGCTTTTATTTATATATTTTTCGTATAGTAAACATCACTTTTTTAGTTTTTTCCGTATAGCAAACCTCACTTTTTTCAAATATTTCTTGAATTTTGTAAGCTTTTCTCCAGATTATCATATTGATTAAAGGTTGTAATATTATTTTAGAACATCAAATGTAATACCAAATATATTTATTAACAACATTACTTAACTTATTTTTTTATTTACAAACCTCACATTTTTGGTTGTTTCTTGTATTTTGTTTTTTTTTTTGCTCTTTTCTAGATTAAATACGAAATAATAAAATTGGTAATATTCTTTAATACATTCTCATACAAAAAAATGTATTTATTAGCTTTAATTTCATAGCTATTTATTTTTAATTGTTTCTTGAATTTTCTCAACACCTTACCATACAAAAAATATCAAATAATAATATTAAATAATAAATATATTTAATAATAATAAACTTTGTAATATTCTTTAAATACATATTCATAAAAAAATAAAACATAAAATATATTTATGAACTTTAATTACTTAGATATTTATTTTTAATTGATTCTTGAATTTTCTCAACTCCTTAACAAACCAAAAATATTAAATAATAATCACTCAACCCATACCCGACTTATTTCCCAGTGCATTTTCCATCGTTTATGGTTGTTTATGGTTTTGATTTTGATTTATTTGCGGTCCGTTTGCCAATCGGACGGTGATGATGATTAATTGCGACGGTGAATGCCAATTGTCGCCATGGCCCCTGCACCCGGTACCCTCTTTCCCTTCCCTTCCCGCCCATATCCATTCCATTTCCTTTTCCATCTCCGACGCGTGCTCCAGAGCCGCGATCTGAATCCGAATCCGAATCCAAGTCGAGCTGCGAACAGGCCACACCCGCATTTGCATCAACAAATTAGCCGGGCTCAAGCGCGAGTGTATGTAAATCGGTGGAAATCATGTAAATCACGTGCGACCACGCCCACTACTGGCCGCCTCTTTTGGGTATTTGCTGGAATACCTTCGGTAGATTATATTGGCTGGAATGTGGATCAAAATGCTGATCCGAGACCTGATCGATTACACTGACCTACAAACGTTTTAGCGGGTTTTAATTAAAAAATTTGAATACATAAATATTTAAGCACTTAATACAATTATTATTATTATTTCAAATATTTAGAGAGGCTTTTAAGAATCTCAGAGTTATCCACCTTTGCCCGGAAGTTGAATGATCTCATCCGATAAACATTGCCAGGCGTGATCGGTGCATAACTCACTGGGGTCTCTGGCACTTTCCTCTGATTGACAAACGATCGTGGCGATTAATGCCCGCCTGGCTATCGATAAATCTGCACTCGACCTTGGTGGGTTCTGGTGGTGGGCCAGCAGCAGCACTTATGAGAAATAAATTGCATAATCGCGCTGGCTGACAACTAGAAAATCGAACAGAAGTGCCATCATCCCCATTCGTAGTTCCATTTCCATTTCACGTTTTATTTATGCGTCAGTGGCGATGACGCCAATGGTGGATCCGTGGATCTCTCGGGGGATCTGGGTATTGGACACACCCACCATTGGGCCAATTACGCGAGTGCCAGCCTTAGCCGCTTTGTTTTTCACTCGCTGGTTTTCTTTTTTCATTTCGTTTATTTTTTGTTTTGTATTTTCATTTCAATTAATCAAAATTTGCGCTTCCGTTTCAATTTTTACCCGGCACGGGGCCGGAACGGGGGCAGAAAACAGCGGGTGGCGAGATCTCCATAAATTCGACGAGCTTCGCTTTGTGTAAATTTACAAGTGCATTTCTATGCCAATAAATAACCAAAGCAAAGATCAGGTGCTTAGTTGGAAATTTATTAAAAAAAAGGGGGTCATTGATTGTTGCCTCAAAAAAAAGTGAATTTTATTAATGAAACTTCGTGTAAGTTTAAAGATAAACTATAATATTTATAATATAATATTTTCTATAAAATAAAATAAAATAAAATAAAATAAAATAAAATAAAATAAAATAAAATAAAATAAAATAAAATAAAATATATAGAACATGTCTTACCCCCATTTGCTTGCTTTTAGACTGCTCCATACAGGGTTTATTTAAAAGAGCAGCTACACTCATAATAATAAAAAAAGAAAATAGCCATTAAAATTAATTTTTTTAAGGCGATTTTCCTGAAGATAGGGGGAATTATTATGAGTGTAAGGTCTCTCTTGTGATTGTTATAATCTCTAGATCGTTCTGAATTTGGGTTTGTAAGAAGATAAGGTTCTATATTCTCCACACACATACCTGCTTTAGGCTGCTGCATACAGGGAGCATTCTAGAGAGTAACTAAAACCCCTCTTGTGATAGTAATAATCAGTTTGAAATTTGGTTTGTAGAAAGAAAATGTATGGTCAAATATTCTGTTCTTAAATTGGGAATATCTAAAGGTAAAAAGATGGGCAAAATTTAAACAATTTAAAGATAGTTAAATATAAGTCAAAATATGGGTAAAACCAAACCAATTTAAAGATAGAAAAATAAGTAAATACAAATTTAAAATAAAATCCGAAAAGGAGGTGTCAAAAACGGGAAACTCTTGTAACTCTGATCGTATATATAATTCCCTTAATTCCAGAAAATATGCAACTGCATATAAAGCCACAAAAGGTATTTAATTGTTAAATCCCCTTCATAAATCCCACGCCCCTGGACCCACTGGCATTTTCATTCGATTGCCTGGCATTTCGATGCGATTCGATTGGATTCGTTTCGTTTCGATTCGCCAGCAAGTGATGAAGATTTATTGTTTTCATTAAAGTGCCCACATTTGCACCTCCGCTCGATTTGACTCCCGCTCCTTGGCCAGCTCCTGCTCCTGCTCCTTCGCCTTCGCCTCGGTGTCATCCATTTTTATTGCCTGTTCGCGTTATTTATTTGACACTTCTCTGGGGCCTGGCCCCGGTGATCGATAGTTTGGCAGGGGTCCGATGATGGGATCGATGGATGGATGATGGCATCGAATCGGATCGGATCGGATCGGATTGATGGTCGGTGGGTTGCGCATATTTGCATTCGAGCATAAATTATGGCCAAATGTTGCAGCTGCCCCTCTTGTTTATTTTCGGTTCTTCTTCTAATTGCCACAATGGGCCAAAGCGCACGTACGCTGCCAATCACTGAAAATGGAAAATGGAAAAGTGGGACCCCGGAAAAGCGAAGATCGATATGCGGATGGGCACTTAAGGCCATTGGCATCGTTCGGTGCATATTTGCATATTTATAGAATTTATTATTGGCGCCAATAGAACATTTTCGGTTTGCGCACTATGGAATTTTCATTCAGACCAACCGAGAATCCAGTTCAAAGTGGTTATATATAGATCTATAATAAATATAGAATAATAATATATCTTATCCCCTAATTACTGGTAATTAATTGAGTCTTAAGTGACTCCACTTGCGGTTCGATTTGTTTATTTATTTTGCAGCAAAGCCTCTTCCTGAATGAAGCCAGAGCTCTCTTTCGATCCCTCTGGGTGATCAATCAGCCTGATTGGCGTATTTATCGGCTGTCTGGGGGCCATGCAGTGCAGATCTGTCTGTATCTCTTGTGCGACTTTATTTATTGGCACTACTGCTGAAACGACATTGCAACAAAGTCATTTCAATTGCAATTCAAATGGCAGACAATGCAGCAGCACAAATGTCATTATCTGAAAGCCTCATCTTAATGAACTCCTCTGCTATGGATACATACTTATACCGAAAAGAATTATCGATATTAGATCGATATAAAGTGTTCTAGAACATAGATAATAGGTTATTAAGGTAAGTTTTCTTAAATATTTATTGCAGAGATGACCTTAAGAATGCATAAAACAACCCTTAGAAAATATCGATAAAGAGTCGAGTTATTAATCGAAATAACATTGATTTTTTATAATATCTGCCTTCCCTTGAGTTGTTTTATCGAAAGTTTGCATATTATCAAATCGATATTTATATAATTTATTTCTGCTTATAATTTCTGCTTTCTAAATAATGAAGTTAAAGATTATAGAAAATCGAGTTAATAATCGAAACAATATTAACTTTTTATATTTTCTGCCTTCTCTAAAATTGTTTCATATAAAGTTGCATTCGTAATTGTAATCATATTATAGATATCGATATTTATATTTACATTGAAGCCATGTGGTAATTATTAAACTTTTTTCTACCTTCTCTATAGTTATTTAACCGAAAGTTCCAATCCGTAATCGTAATTATATTTTATTACCGATTATTTTGTGGGCACTAAAGCAAGTTGAAAATTAGGATATTTATGCTTCCTATATAATGAAGCTTATATAGATAGAAAATCGAGTTTGTAATGGAAACAATCCCTTTACTAGGGCTGTTGCCTTAATAATCGCCAGGAATTAAATAAATCGATAAGTATTATGATTAAATGATCGAATGCTATCAAAATTAGCTTTCATTATCAATAATTTTACACATTCCTTAGCAGGCTGATGAGCTGAGCACAAAAATGCTATAAATTCCAATCAAATGGAGCTGAAACCAAACAAGAGACATATGCCACCAGAGTTGACCCTGCCACAAGTGCTGCCTCTCTCCCGCACGCTTCATTCAATTTGCTAATTTGCTGGCCACAGTCCAGCTTCCGAAGCTTAACATGTATAATTTTTGTAGAAATTAACTTTTATATGAACTATAATAAACTAAATAAATTGTAAATATAAATATAAGATGTATCTTTGATTTTATCTTGAAAAACAAAGTTTGGAGTGCCACAAAATCCCCTTTACGCAGTCGCAACTGTATTCCATTTGAGTTTTCAGCGAGTTCAGCAACTGCCTTGGCTGATTAACTTCAATGAAACTGCATTTATTGTTGCAACTTGCTTTAATCAACGCAATGCCTGCCTCCTTGCCTCTGGCTTGAGTGCCTCGAGCTGACAGCTGAGCGAAGCGAATCTGCAGCATCATCTTCCGGGTGCATCCATGCCAGCACGTGTGGTCCAGCCTGGCGTAATCTTGGCCTGCCAATCCCCAATCCCCAGCCTCCTCCTCCTCCTCCTCCTCCTGGTAATTAGCTTCAATTAATTTGCCTGCCATTTCTATTTACAAACCCCACACACACACAATGTCCGCCTGCCTTGCCTCTTTCCTTTTTTTTCCTATTTTTTTTTTAATGGCTCATAAAACAAAACGTCGCATTTGCATAATAATTGTTGCCATTTCATTGCGTGTCCATATATCACACATCATCAAAAAAGCATAAAAAGAGTCGGTGCTTGGTGCTTGGGGAGGGGATAAAACTCGTTTCGCGTTACACAGCGAATGCTTTACAAGTGGACAACGCGTCGTATGAGTAATCTGCCTACAAATTGTTACGAGTTTATTTCCCCGAAATCGAATGCGTAGGCTGTCCAATTAACAACAACAATTAACAAATAAACATTTGGCTAATTAGTGGAAAATAACGAGAGGAGTGTGGACTTTGTAATTAGGTTAGTTTTTCCCTCTTGTGAAACGCGGAAGATCACGTGAATTTTGTAACTAATTTATGTAATTAGAAGGCAAACTTGTGTCGGATATTAATATTAATATTATTATATTTCGTAAGTCTAGAGTTTTATGTTTTAATAATTAAAATGTGATTAAATTATAAGATTCCCTAAGAAAGCTTCCCTAAATTCCCTAAATTTCCATTTCCCTTGTTTGACAAGGTTCCTCACTAATTTATTTACATTTCCCCGCATAAATGAGGTGCGTATGAGGTCTTAGTTCCCCCCCCCCCAAAATGTATTGCGTGAGTAATTCTTTAATTACTTTCCTTAATGAGCTTCCATCCTCCAGCTTTTTCTTTTTCTGTTAGTCCATTTCCGATACCCACTCCTTTTTGATGCGATTTTTGAATGGAATTAAACAAACTTTCAGTGAAAAAATTCCCCCCGATATGCGTAATGTATAAAATGGGTGAGTGGGGGATGGATGAGTGGCTGAGAGTGGGCGGTAGCCGTGGAGGGGTAACCATTTAAGAGTGATTAAGGGTGAAACGGCATTTTCCATTGATTAATTAACACAGCCACCGTCAACGTCACTCGATGCCGAGCGGCTAATTAAGGGTGCAGTTCGGTAAATGCACGTAAATAAAATTACATTAAAATTTTAATTCAGAAGAATAATTTATTTTCCTATTTATTTTATATTAGAAATTTTTATTGTATTTATTTAAATGGAAATAAAATAGTTCTGAGGCTTAAAGGCCAGCTCTCTTCATTATTCCCTTCTTTTACTGGTAATCACTATTTAAAACATATTTGTTCTCAGTGTAGACCGCCAGCAGGCGAAGGAAGCTGGCGACACCGCGTCTGTTTCTGGTGAAATGCAACGCTGGCTAATGGATATATACGAGTTAGATATGTATTTCCAGGGCAATTTCCCATTTCCATTGCAAACAATTCAAAGCCGTTGATTCACATTCATTGTCGAGTTTATTAGGTCATTCATGCGATCGATTTCATTCACATTGCCCCGGTGATGTCATCCAACTTGGGATGAGATGCGACAAGCCACAAGTTTCCCGCCCATTTCCACAAGATATTGATATTAATTTATATTAGAATATGTAAATATAAAATAATTTCTCTGTAGTTACTCATAGTTTTTATGTTGGCCTAAATCAATCCATTTCACGCTTGAATTGGCTCATAAAATCCATAAATTTCAAATGCAAACACTTGCAATCATAATTTATGGCCACAAAAGATCGATTTGTTATTGGATTCCTTTTTATTATGGATCATAATTTTACGAACAAAATGTTTATTCCACCAAATAGTGCATGATTTCTGGCCTAATAATAGCGGAAATTGAGTTAAAGTCAATGTTAGCCTTAAGTTATTTTAACCATTTATATGGATTTTATAACTTTAATATTAATATAAAATGTTTAGGGCAAAATATAAAACATTTTTCTATTAATCTAACTCACAATTTTACTTGTTATTTTACACGGACATTCACAGCGACATCCAGCGGAACTAAACAGTACTAAAGAGCCGCCAAGTAATTGACAGCGCCACCTAGCGTAATAAATCAAACTAGTATTATGAAATGTTCAATAGGTGACAGCGCCACCTAGCGTAATAAATCAAACTAGTATTATGAAATGTGCAATAGGTGTCGCTGCAAGAAGTTTTAAGAAATTTAGTTTAAAATTGATTATTAATTAACAATGGGAAAATAAAATTAGTTTTTAAATCCTAATAAATGTTGGAACACATATAAAATTTGAATTCATTTTGTAAATTTTTAAAATTTCACAATAAACACATAAATATCTTCACAAAAAAACTAAATTAGAATTTTTGCAATAAATTAAATAAATAAATATCATAAATACTGATTCCATATAATTAATATAAGATAAATCCATCATAAGCTCCATCATAAATAAAAAACTCACTTTTATATTTATAACCTTGAAAATGCATTTTTATTTGCTGTGAAAACTTAAAATAAATCACACATTTCAGTTTCCTCGCTGCAGCAGCGTCTTTTGTTTGCGAAATTTCAGTTGGGCAATGGAAATTAACATAAATCGCTTGCCGAAAACCGCAGGCGAGTGTAAACAAAAGGATATCCGGATCTAAGGCGAAGGAAGGGCAGGGCAGTTGCCAAAAAATTACGGCGCCATTGCGCGTTGCGTTGCGAAAACAATAAGCCAAACAATAAATCAAAATATGAAATAATAAACTAAGGCGGCGGCCCAGGATGATACACGAGTCGAGTCGAGTCGGGAGCAAGGACGCGTTCCTTGAGGAACAGCTGTAAGTCACGGAGCGCCCATTGTGCGATCTCGGCTGAAACCCGATCGTCGGGGCAAGGATCAAGGTATGTACAAGGATGCAGGACTCACATTTTGGCAAATGCTATAAACTCTCTCTCTCTCTCTCCGACATAAATCTTAATATGTCATAATTCAAAATAATTTCCCGAAAACCGCAAAGGCAAGTAGTTCACACCGAGGGGCCGCCAGGACGAAAGCAGGACCCGCTGGGCCAACGGAAATGCCCAGCTAGAGGTTAGGAAAGAAGGCAGTGCCTTGGCAAGCTTTAAGTGCTCAAAAAGGAGTCACCCATGCCTCATCAGTAACATTTTAAATGAAAGTAAATATTAAATACAAAGCTTTATGAATTGCACTGCCGTTGGGGTGGCTTCCTCCAGGTCCAGGTCCTCTCCTAATCCCACAAATTATTACCCTAATAGCCTGATATTGTCGCGGCTTAGCGACATCGTTTGTCATCTTTTCTGTTTCGCTTTTTATTTATTTATTATTTATTCCGGGGAGCGTGCGCTCGCGCGCCTTCGAGCGAAATTATCGAAAAGCAAACAAAACCCAAAATATGAAAAGCGCGCGCGCGAGCGCATTTTCCGCTATTTGTTTAATTTATTAAAAAATGAAGCAAACAAAGGCGCTGGTCAGGAGGTTTTCCACTATTGTTTTCCCAACTGAAAAGTCAGCTGCGGCTCTGCGTGTGTGTCCTTTGACCCCATGGCACACGCGGATGCGCGCGGTCATCCTGCGGCCAGCAGGTTCACATATTGCATCCCGAAAAAGCCACATCCTCGGCCGCAGCCGCCGCATCCTGGTGGTGGATCTGCTATTTGTTTAGGATTTTAGGGGAGAACAAAGCAAACTTTCGGGAAAAACGGACTTTAACGGCCAGCAGACGAGAGATCAAATCAAGGATAATAATCTCAATTTAAATTCAGAAGCACCCTCTTGGCTAGAAGACTATTATTCTGTATTTTTTTCTATCTTAATATTAAATTAAATAACATATTTTCGTTATTTTTAGTTTTTTATCTTAATATTAAATTAAATAACATATTTTCGTTATTTTTAGTTATTTATGATTATATTTATAGTTAATGCCAAGTATTGACCTTTTTTAATATTTAAGTATTTAAACACTAATACACAAACCCCTTTTTTAAAACCCACTTTTAATTTATTTCACCTGTTTTTATATTCACTTAAAACCCTTAATTAATTATTAATTAGTATAAAATCCTATTAGAGGACTTGGATTTAAATGATAAAAGCTGAAAGCCAAATTCCGCAGGCTAATGCACAATTCATATTCATAATTCCATAAATGTAAAGCCAACCCTCTCCAGGTCCTGCTGCTCGCCAGGATTATAATTTGATATTTTGTTGAAAAAAGTATTAGCATATAAATTGCCTCATTACACTCGGGGAAAAACGATGAATGAAATTTAATATTTAATCTTAATATAATTTGAAATAAGAGTGGGACAGGGAAAGTCGCAGAAGCACTTAAGATTATATTCCATGAAAGAAAACAGCCAAAGATTTTGTCGTAAGATTTTAGATACACTTATACAGCTGTGTCTTCATCAGTATCAGATTTCAATATTTAATATTCAATATTTAGCAGGATTTATTTTATATGTAAATACAAATTTAAAATAGTTTTTAATCTGAATTACTTACGATATTTTTATATCCAAGAAAGGCGTATTTAATGCAGGGCTGTTTCGGATTTTGCCAGTGTGTCTTCGCCAGTATACGATATCTATATTTTATATTTAATATTTATCAAGCTTAAATTTATCTAAATACAAATTTAAAAATTTTTTTAACCGTATTACCTAAGTTATTTACATATCTAAAAAAGGCGTATTAAATCTATTGTATATCTTTGGCTTCTTATTATTTTTTCCAGTGCCCTGTCACTGTTCTTTTTTTTTCTTTTGACTGAAAGCTGCTTTTCCCGCTCCTGCTTTTCCTCCTGCAAAGCTCTGTAATTTTATTAATCAAAACAAAAACAGCAACACGCACCGGGGGCCGCCCAGCCACAGCCAAGGCGGGAAAACTATACATCCTCCAACCAGTCCCGCTCCCGATCCCGATTCCGATCCCTTGTTACGCCCATCGCCGCGGCGTGTCGATAATTTAGAAATTAAATGTAGTTCGCCCAACTGTGAGTTTAAGTCTAGGAAAAAATAAAAAAAGAAAGCAGGCCGGGATGGCAAAATGCCGCAAACACACAAATCAAATTTAATCAAGCAAAGAAAGCGGACTTTCCCAAGGACGTCGCCGGGCAAGGGGTAGTTTCGAAAAAAAGGATCACCCCTCAAGAAGGGAATTAAAAAAAAGAAAACACCAAGGTCTTGGTCTAGTTTTTTTTGTGTTTCCTATTTCCTATTTCCCTGCTTGTTGCCATTGCAATTACATTTCATTTTTGCTTTCGTTTTCGTTCTCGGACCCAAGGACTCACGCCACACAGCCTGGGTCCTGGGCTGGGGTGTCCTTTTGCCATGGGTGTCAGGATCTGTCCATTATTGTTAATGTTGTTGTTGTCGCTACTGCTGCGGGGCCTTGTAATTATTTAGTTTAGGCTGCCGTCCTCCGCCTGATTTTTTTCCCACTTTGATTTGGATTTTTCCTTGATTGCATCGGGAAATTCGGGCTCAGTGGCTCGGAAACTTTCAATTTCATTCTTAGTTTTTTTCGTTTGGACTTAAAGAACAATACACTGGCATTATCCTTTGATTTTTTATAGGAATTTATATATATGTTTGAGATTTCTTGAATTTAAACCAAGGATCTTTTAGTTTGTCTTAAGTTTTTTTGTTTATTCCATTTATTAACGTTGCATAGTTACAAATATTGCTAAATCCTGACTGTCTTAAATTTAATTTCAGTTTTTTTTTAAATTAATTTAATATAAACTCTTTAGCTTACATTTTTTACTTGGAAATCCTAACAATTTCTTAGCTATTTAGTTACTTAAAAAAACCTTATATTAAGTTTAAACTAAATTTTCCAGTAAATTATATTTCACCAAGCTTCAAAAAGTTTTAACAAGTAATTACTTTAAGATCATTTAATTAAATTCTTCAATTTAATCTACTATATCCATATATTTTCTATTAAAATCCTTAATATTCATACGATTTTATTTAAGTAAAAAAATAGGAAAACCTCAGACAGCTGCAATTTCCCAGCTCAGCTCCTGGCCAGGATCCCTTAGATTTCCGCTGCACGGGCAATTAGTTAATTAAGCGCAACTTCAAGTGGGACAGGACACTTGGAACTATATATATCACACGAGAATCGCTGCTTGTTGACATTTCTGCAGCATCATCGGGACAATTTGCATATTTAATTGAAGAATTTCGAATTTCGGGGCCCGAAATGCCTTTTTTTCTTACGGAATAATACGAAAAATGTCAAGCAAAATATTCGGGAAGGAAGCGGCAGGAAAGAAATCAAATTAAGTCCTGCCAAAGGAAGCCAAAGGAGAGCCTCGAGATGGTGACGAGCGAGTGGAAACCCCGCGGCGGCCATCAAGGGAAAAGGGTTAGGCTAAATGCAAATGAAGGAACTGCTCCTTCAAGAGCGACAAAAACAACCAAGAAAAATATAAGAAAAAAAACTGGGCGATCCGGGAACAGGACACACGGACCAAGGAGTCGTTGGTCCTGCCCAACCCTCTGTTTTCGGGAATCCCAATCCGAGTTGTCAACTTGCGCTTGACAGATCTCTCTCCCTGCCCAAAAAACTGGATTCGGGACTGGGACTGAGACTGGATCTGGTAATGGGACATATGGGGCGCCTCCTCAACTGGAACTGCGACTGGGTTCAACAAATTAATTTCCCTTCAACTTGATTCAAGGCTACTACCTAGGGAACCTGGAGAAACCTCAAGGATACGGAGGAAAAAGCTGTTGCCATTGAGTAAGAAACCAAAACGTAGTTTGTTTATGTTTTAAAATATTTTCCTAGGGGCTAGCAGGGTTTTCTTATGACATTTTAATATATTCTTTCTGGAAACATTATTATTTTAAATTAAATATATATTTATCTATATTTCAAGAGTGTTATTTTTGATTTATTTATATTATTTATTATTTATTTACCTTTTATACCTAAAACCTATACCAAAACCATGTTTACAATGCAAAAATGCATACACTTAAAGCTAAACCCAGAGAAATATTAATACAAATCCCTAAGAAATACTGTTTTATACTTTTTGTAACCCCATTTTATTTATAAATAATATTAAATATATTTTCTTTTATTCAAAACCCTCGAAAACCCATTAGCCTAGAACGTCCGCGGCCTGTCATATTGCGGTTGGAAGCCCTGATTGATGCTTCAATTGTTTATGAAATCAAATGAGAATCCGAATCGCATTTCCACCGACCACTGACCAGTCTTTCATTGTCTCTTATCCTTTCTCCTTTGTCCTTTCTCCATTGTCCATTTGCCGCTGTCACAACAAACACCATCAAAGGGTGGAAGACTGACCAACTGACTGACCAAAAAAAAGCGCGTGCCGCCGGAAAATGGCTTGAGAAAATGCCAAAAACAAAAAGGGAAGGGGGAACACAACCCTTGCTTTGGAAAATAATAAATGTTGAATGGAAAATGAGAAATTGGGAAAACGGAACAGTTGCCCGCTGGTCAGCAGCGTGAAAAATTGAAAATGCTGTTAAGGGAAACGCATAAAAATCGACGAGGCGCTTGACGAGGGTCGATGAGATGACGACGCGCGTCGGGCTGGAAGGATATAAAAGGATCGCTTCTCTTGGGGACCATCTCCACCTCCGCCACTTAGCATTGTCATGCCCAGGGATCCCTAGACCGATCCCGATCCCGATCCTTGACAGCAGGTTGCTCCTCCAAGTAATATGTAAATGTCAGCCGAAGGCACCTGCTGCCGCTCCCGGCGAGGAAAACATGAGGAAAAACAGGTGCTGGAGACAGCTTAAAACTCTGAGAGAACCATAAAACTGATCAATGTCCAGGCCTTGCCAAGGATCTGGGAGTGAGGGCTGATCCTTGGGGAGGGGAAAATGAAAAATCACCGTGCCGCATTGGCAGTTCAAACAATTTGCATAGAGCGCAAGGCAGGACTCGGACTCCTTGGACTCCAAAGTAAATGTTGGCAAAGGCAAAGAGTCAAACTTTACACCGAAAAAAATATATAGAAAGCTGTAGCAAATAAGGAAAAACATGTCACAGAAAAATAAATAAATACTTAACCTAAATTAAAAGGAAATATTTATATAAATATAAAGGATTACTAAAAATATATAAAAATAATGGTTTCTTTGCTAAAATTAAAGAACATATCCTAAGGTTGATATTTATTCCTAATCCAAGTAATTTTCTTCAGATTTTCCTCCAGTGTGTCCTAGGCTTGGATGGAGTCCTGTTCCGTGTCCTGTTTCCTAGACGGGAAAAGTGCCGCAATTTATGCGTCAGTTGCAGCGAAGCGGAAAACTGGTTCGCATTCGACACAGGACGAAGCGAAGGAATCCTGCATCAGGATTAACCATCGAGGCAGGTATAGGGAGAAGCCGAACTGAGAGAAATGAGAAGTGAGAAATGAGAGCTGAGAAATGGGTGATGGAGAGCTATTGGGAGAGAGCTAGAGAGGGAGAAGGTGGTGAGTCAGAGAAGAGTAGTTGTCCTGCCAGAATATCCTCGTTAGAAGTCCCAGCCTCAGCTATTTTGCTCAAGTTTATGGCGATCTGGCCTGGCCGCAATTTTAGGCCATAAATTTGGTTGCGCTATTGACGAGACTGAGGTGGCTTTTAATTCAAACGTTATTCTTATTTTTGCCAAAAATAAATTAAATAATTTTAACTAGAAAGCGGCCTCAAGGGAAATTGTGCCTCTGGCTACCTGTTCTTTATCGGAAAAACCCTTTCCCTGGCATTTCCCCTGCTTTTCCCTGCTACTGTCTAAAATTTCCAATTCGACCTGCTCGGCATGTGGCTTCTCCTCCTCCTTAAGTATCCTTAAGCCTTTCAGCAGGTGATCTCTAAGAGAAACCGTAAATTAAGAGCCTCATCAATATGCAAACCGAGTTCGAGTTGAGTCCCAAATGGAATCGGAAAACAAATTGGAGCAAGAGGCCAGCATTTGCACCTGTATTTGGTCCTCTTTCCTCTCTCCATTGATTGCTTATCGAGAGGACTCGAGAGAGATCGCCGGGCCAACTAATGAAGACAGGTGCCACGAGCCACGCAGGATAACAGGCCCGAAAAAACAGGAAAACGCACTAATTTGGCCGAACACTGAACGAAAATGGGTTCTTTAAGGGGGAAATATTGTAAAGAAAGCAAGGGGTTTCTCTAAGAAATAAAATAAAAATATTAATAATAAGAATTAATTCTTTAAAGGGGAAATATTCTGCTGAAAGCAATGGATCTCTCTAAGAAATTATAAATTAGAATATTAATAATAGGAAATAAATAGTTTTCACACAATAAATTCCTAAAATGGTTTATTTACTTAAGAAAAATGTAAAAATAATCGTAATATCCTATTTATTTATTTATTTTGTAATGTATGATTATTACAAATTATTAAATTAATATTACTATATTATATATTATTATTCCCTTGATTTTTAAACCCAAAAACAGCACTGAAGCTTAAAAAATATGAATTTAATGATAGATTATATTATATTATGTTTTGTCTTAAATATTTGCCTATTTTATTCAACATATCTGCTAAAAATAAACATAGTAAATTTGATATCTGTATTAAGTCCCTAAAAATCCCAAATAAACCCCAGAAATTATCCATATTTACATTATTGTCGAACAGTGTACATAGTGCTCAGTGTACCGCCATAACTTAGATGCAGGCAGGTTGCTCGAAAGGCAGCAAAGGACACTCTGAACACTCCGAACGTGGCAGGACGACTAGCGACCAGCATAATCAGCAGAATGCCACCGTCAGGATCGGCTAATTTCCCCAACGAATACGCTAATTTTGTGCGATTTGCGATATACGATTTACGATTCGCAATTTGCGATTCAGCGAGAGAGGAGAGTGGAGAGTGAATGAACAATGACAATGACATGGGAAATTACAAGGGAAGCCAGGATACGAGGCCCGCATCGTCAGCTGCCGAAGGTGCAATTTTATGACTCCCGATCCCCTTCGATCACGAGCTAATCACAATTGTTTGCCTTCGATTCCCGGCCACACGCCCCGAAGGTTTCTAATGGCAATTTGATAGAGTCTCCATAGAGTTTTCCATAGAGTTTCATGCGAGAGTCGTTAAAATTTCCATCTCGTAAAGCGAGCTCGTAAAACTCAGAACAATGATGGTGAAGTAAATCCATGAAGTTGGATTTCTTTCTTTATTTTTTTTCGCTCTTTTAAGTGCACTTTTATTTCCGGGATATATTTTACGATCCGAGCAAACAATTCATTAGGCTCATATTTATCTTATTTCCAAAGTTTTCCTCGTTTTTTACACCTTTTACGAGCCATCTTTTGTGGACAAACATTGCGTGTTTTGAGGGTTGGGTTCCTTGAGAGGTAAGTACTTGCCAGGACTCATTACAGGAAATTTAATAATCATTTGTTAGAGTAATAAATAAAAACAATGTATTTGTAGGTCATTAAATGAGATACATATATGTAAATACTTTAATGCTTTTTAGAATGAAATTAAAATTATATCAAACCTTAAATCCAATTAAACCTCAATTTATATAAAATTTAATAATAAATTATTCAGTTTATGGACTAAAACCAAAAATACAATTAAATTACATTTTTAAGTAAACAAAGTTCATAACAAATTAAACCTCAATTTAAGTATTTAATCTTTGAATAAACGCAATAAAAGAAGATATATTCAAAGGAGTGTAACCATTAATCCCCTCGAAGGACATCACCTTGTCCAAATGAAGTCTAAGCCACAAGATAAACAAAAACCATGAAAAGTTCACTCGAAATTGGCTTAAGTGCTTAACCCACCCAAAACTCCTTTCTCCTCGAAGCAGCAGCAGCATCTTCCCAACCTCCTGAACCTGATCTCGATCTTGATCTGACCGTAGGGATTTTTAATTACCCCTCGGATGCCCGGCGATAAATGTATCTATTAGTTTGCATTTGAGAGCTAAAGTTTGTAGGGCAAACAACATTTACATACGCAATCGGTATCTGGAATCTGGAATCTGGAATCTGGAATCGGGGATCGGAGATCGAGGACCACCCTTTGACTGCCAGGGCTATGCAAATCGAACCCGAATCCTGCGGTTCCTAAACCCCTGACCTCTGCCTCGAGGGAGGCTGTACATATCCCCAAAAGTACAAAAAATCCAATAAATAAACTCTAGTAAGCGTGTGCCCCTAAAACTAGAGCAAGGACATTCGTTTGGCGCGAAAAACCAACTCAAGATGTCTCCGGAAAAGCAAAGAAAAAGGAGCAGGATCAGGAAGAGAAAAATGTGTGAGTGCGCACCGTGTGAGAAAACGTCACTTTGATTAATCGTCGAGGATCAGGACATTCCTTTGCTGCCGCTGCTGCTGCCGTGAAATCAGAGCCTTTGACAAATACAAATAGTTGGCCGTCCGGACTCCGGATCCTCCCCTGGCTCTGGTTTGGGTTTTGATCTGGTTTTGGGCCACTGCCACTTATTACTTATTGCACACGTCATTCGGGATTAGAGCCTTGTCCTTCGCCGCTGCTCCATTTATTGACAGGGTTCCCCCTCCCTAAATATATCCTTATATATCGTAGATTTGGCATTATCATCTCCCCTGGCGGCGTCTTGAACTCTGTCGCTAATGATCGTTATCAGTTTTAGGCACTCTCTCGAGACAGGATCCTGCACATCCTTCGATTTCACTCCATTAACGTTGATTAGATTTTGCAAAATACAAAGGACGCAGGACTGTGCGAATTACAGAGGGTTCAAGGCGATGATTTCTTTGTATTAACCTTTTCATTTTTCACTAAATTCGATTAGATAAAAATAATGATAGTGAAGGAAAATGTAATTAAATATAAGAAGCCTTTAACATTGTTAATTTATATTTTTAACGTATTTATAAAATGATTTAATGATAAAACAACTAAATACTATAATAAACATTGAATTCTTTGTTAAAAACATTTCTTAATAACTATTTTTATAGCCTTGTTAAAATAAGAAATTTCTAATAGTTATATTAATTATGGTGTTATGACACTGCCCTAAAGTTTTTATTATTTAGAAGTTTCAGTAAGCTAAACCTATAATATTTATTAATCTTTTCTAACAAAATATAAAAGAAAAATACATTAATCGTATTTAATTTAATGGATTAAAAATAACTTAAATAACTTAAAAACTTATAATATAATTTTTTAGAGTTAATAAATTATCATTTAATGCTCATCTGGTATAAGCTTCTTAAATATCTTAATGGCAATTTTCGTGCGATTTTAATGCTGGCCTGGGCAATTTCCGGCACTTAACCCTATTAGGCCGTCAATTGTTGCCCAATTTACCAAAGGCAACATGTGGCGGCACTTGAGCAACTCCTTCAACTTATTTTTTTTTCCCCCCAGCTCCTATGCTCCTTAGAGATCCTTAACCCCCGCTCTACACTCCCCCGCAAAATGTTCTGCACACGGGAAAAAATTACAAGAAAAGCAAATATTCTTAGAAATATTTAAAAATATTATTCCTAAACCTTTGAAATATATAAAAAAAATTTTACCTTTATAATAACAATTTATTTTATTTTATAGTAATAATTTTTACCAAATAAATTATTTTTTGTAGATAAAAGAATAATGTTGTAATTTGGAAAACTATTATTGACTTTTTTAAAATAAATTAAAATATTTTAAATATTTCCAAGGCTTTAACTAAGTCTTTATTAGTTTTTAAATATTTATTAAATTATTTCCAATCATACATTTTAGTAAAATCTCCCCAGAAGAACCCAATTTGTTGCCGTGTAGAATTGCGTTGGTGTTTTTGCAGAATGAGAGCGACGACAGCTGTCCCGAGGGCTCTCCTACTCCGGCTCCCGCTCCTGCTCCTGCTCCTTTATCCGCCGACGCATGCCACGATGCGATTTTGTTTCCTTTTTCCTCGGTCCGCTCCTTGTTCCACATTCTTATTCTTATTCTTGGTCCTTTCGGCCGCGTCTCCTTTGTGTTTGCCAATGACTCGTGCCTCATGCCTCGTGTGCCCCGTCCCTCGTCCTTCCTTTTGGCGCACTTTTCGGAAAAGGTGTTTCCGAGCTCTCGCTCTTATGCGACATTTGGCAAGAGGAATACACTTATTGCTGGAGCGACAAATCAGAGCGGACTCCCACACCAATTCCTGTCCGGGATTCCGGTTTAAGGGGCAGCTGGCTGGACTCAATTGAGCAGAGAATGTGGAATATGCGGAGCAACTGAGGCAGCAGTCCAACAATGGCTCAATGCCTGGCATCCGATCCGCGAAAGAAACATTAAACGAGCCAGCAAGGACTGGGATTTGGATCTCGAACAATGGCCAGGGTCCAAAGGGCATTTTTAATGGATATCTAATGTCTAAAGGGAAATTTATATCACAGAAAAATCGAAAAGGAAAAGGTATCTATTGCTTTATTTATTTGTTCTTAATTGAAGAAAGGTATAAACTATTTTCTGCAGATTTTGTTATATTTTCATAAGTGAAATATTAATTCAAAGGAATTTTTAACCTTAAATTAATATTATTTATTATATTTATTATTATTAATACTATTATTTCCCATACATTGTCCTTTGCCAGACTTTGTACTCCAGTTCCTGATCCTGGCCAGCTGGCAGCCGTATCAAACCGTACAATTTCCTATTTTCCGCCGCCCTCCTCAAGGATATAACTGGCATAACTTAGTTATGGATCGCTGGCTGGCACAGTCACAGTCTTCAAATGCACTGCCAGAAAACAGGCTATACCTAAGGAAGTTTGGCCAAAAAAAGTGAAGGTAACCAAGAAGTTAAGCCACAATTTCAGCGGCAAAACAAGGGAGGAAAATAGATCACTTCCGTGATCTATATTATAATTATTATATTTACCTGCTCTGTAGTACTATTAATTTTGTATCCTATACATTCTTAATCAATATATATTCTTATTACAAATAACATCAATAAATTTAAATACTTAAAGAATTATTTAACAATTAAAAAGATACGAAAACACAAATATTCCCCCAGATATCCTTAAAACCTCAAGTTTTTTCTGCCTGCACCGTTCTGGCTCGCTGGCTGGCAGTCACAGATCTCCAGTACAGTTACCAAGGACCTCGAATCCTGGCCGTAGTAAAAAACAGTCAAATTTCTGTTCGATTCTATGCAAATTTATGCAAATGCCGACCGTTTTGTAGCCTGTCGCGCGGCTCGTTCTGTGGTGGGTTCGCCATTTGGCGGTGCACAGGTGCGTGATAAGTGCCGTGTAAAAGGACTCGCAGGATATGCCGCAACATTTTTACTAGGGTAACACACTCCCTCACTCTATTCCCTCTGTATCCTGTATCCTGTGAGGAGATCCCGTGTCCGAGTCACGATGATGGATTCAGGGGGCGGAACGCTCTGTAGTTGCCAGGATCCGTGAGAATCGCATTTGCCAAGCAGTTAAGCTGATATATTGCTGAGTAATCCTCAAGGAGCAGGGACGACGTTTATCCCTAATTAATAGTTGTGTCCTAACAAGGATAGGCAGGGAAAGAAGGTGCAATTTATACCGAAAATATGTTTCTGGGTGAGTTCTTCACTTTTTTCGATTTGATAACTTGAAATGGGAAATAATTAATAAAGAAAAAGTAAGTTGGTATTTATTATGATCTGAAAATATTAATATTTATAATTATTTAGCTTTTCTCAATTAAGATTTTTCCCATTTTAGTTTTATAATAAAATAATAAATTAATAAATAAACCAAACTTCGTTTTCAAATCGATATTTTATTTGTCAAAAAAAAAGTGTTACTTAGTTTATAGGATCAGGATCTGTTTCAACATTTGGATGCCAAGGCAAGGCTGCGCTTTTAGCCATTCGAAAAAAATATTTATAACCAAACAGTGGACAAAAAAATAAATAAATCAACACTTTACTTCTCCACGAACAGGTCCTCGGGAAAGGAGAAGCTCAGCCGCCGCTTGGTGGCCGCCTCGGCCAGGCCAGCGCAGCTTCCCACTCTCCCCAGCTCCTCCTCGAAGTCGCTGGTGGAGTTGTGCCCGCTGTCCGGACTGATGTGGCGCCTCTTCTGAGCGCACCGCTGGTTGGGCACCGCTGCTGACCCCGCCCTGGCCGCGGCCAGCAGCTTCTGCGCCGACTGCCGCACGCTGGACGAGATTTTGGTGGCGATCTTCCGCTTGCGCCGCACCACCCGCTGCCTGCGCAGCTGCAGCTGGAGCGAGTGCCGCTTGCCCTGGGATTGGGACTTGGTCTGGGAGGAGGCAGTGACAGTGGCCAGGGGCGAGCGCACCTCCCGCTCCTCGAAGCCGTCGGCGGGCAGGGAGTCCCTCCGGGAGGGCGACTTCCAGTACTCGCACAGGTCGCTGGCCGGGTCGAAGGCAGGGCGGTAGGTGGGCGAGTGGGTGCCAGAAGGAACTCTCAGGAGCTGCTGCCTGTGCCGCATCTGCTGGCGGAGATGCTGTCGCGGCTGGCGCTGACGTGGTTGCCTCGGATTGCCATTGGCATTCGAGGAAGGCGCCTTGCGGTTGCTCTCCAGGATGGCGTCGATCATGCGCTCCAGGGTCACATCGCCCATCTGGCTGGAGCTGAGTGTGGTGCTCCCGGGCTCCCGCTCCCGCTCAGGAGCAGGCTGAGGATGAGGCAGTGGCTTCTGCTCCAGGTAGCGTGGCTTCTCGAAGTAGCTGTCCGGGACTCCCATGCCGCGCAGGGCCAGCAGGGGACCCGGGATGATGGCCGCTGTGGGCGAGTACTCCGCCTCGAAGGTGGGCAGGGTGCAGGCGTACTTGGGAGGGTCTGCTACTCCAGTTCCAACTCCTGCTCCTTGTCCCGATGGTGGCGTGGCCAGGATGTTGCTTAGATCCTTGAGCAGCGGCGTGCGTGGAGCCAGAGAGCTGGCCGGCAGCGGGGTGGAGGTCAGCTGGTTCTCCTTGCCCTGGCCCACACACAAGGACTTCCGCTTGAGCTTGCCGCGAAGGGCGTGGAACTCGCTGTAGCTGGTAGCCACGGCCTTCGGCTCCAGTGGGCCAGTTTCCGAGCCCGATGCCGATGCCGATGCCGTTCCCATTCCCAGGACCAGCTCCTTGGCCAAATACGAGTTTCGCGGCTGGTTGACAGCCCACTTGAGCATCTTGCCAGCTGCTGAAGATCCTTGCTGATCCTGATCCTGAAAAGTAGCAAGAAGATAGGGCTAGTTAGCAATTGTCTCCGTGGCAAAACTTGAAGGAACCCTAGGAAACAGCAAAAAACTGAAGCAAAAACCCGACTAACTTGTAGGGCAAGGAAACGAGTTTCGCAAGGATTTCGGCAAGGATTCGCATTTCTGCCAGCAGCAGCTTCTCGTCCTTGCAAACAATTGAGCAGGCACAAAGGAGCAGCGAACAAAGGAAAAGCGCGCTAAAGCTCTGCCAGTTTTCTGGATCTCCGCCTGCCCTCCAGCTGCGACGAGCCTGGACTTCGTCTCGGCTTCTCAGCTTTTCGGGTGGTGCCTGCCCGCCTGCACACCGTGCGAAAATAGTGGGTATAAAGCTCTAAATTTGAACATTTACAGTGGGTAACGTTTACAAAATGGGATTTACTTTGATAATTAATAATATAACACAAATGGATTGAATTTAACTATTATTATATTGAATTTGAGCTTATAATATGTTTAATTTGGATTTTTTTTTGATATGCTCTTTGATGTTTAGTTCATTTTTGTTGAAAAATCTAATCTATGTATGCTGACTTTATAATCTTTGGGAAACTTTAAATGTTAACCTAATTTTAAGCTGAAAATCGAGTGCAATGTTTGGGAGGAGGGCGGCCTTAACCCAGAGAATAAAATTATTTAGAAACTGATTGATTTTAAGTATTATTATAATGATGTTGAGCTTATAATATATTTAATTTGGAATTTTTTTAGATATGCTCTTTGATTTATAGTTAATTTTTATTGAAAAATCTAACCTTTATATTCTGACTTTATAATCTTTGAGAAGCTTTAAATGTTTACCTAATATCTAGAAATTCCCCAGATTTTAAATATATTTATTTAAAATCGTTTGTTTAATAAGGAGTTAAAGTTCTTAAAATATTCTCTGAAGAAAACTGCCTTACTTTATCTTCAAAACCACAAATATAAAATCACAATTAATAAGAAACTTTGGTTCAAATCCAAAATCAAAAGTTTAAATGATGAAAAATCAATTTTTAAGTCATAGATAACCCACCAAAGACTATATGCCATATTTCCTATATATCCTAATTACATTTTAAAATGTATTTAATTTTATTTAAAACACAGCTAGTTTTCTCTGAGTGAGCTCTCTATAAAAATGGTGGTGGTGCCACACTCTCCTCCTGCCGCGCGCATCCGCATCCGCATCCTCATACTCCGGCGGTGTCGATCTCCGGCCACTTGAGCGGAGGAGGAGGAGGAGGGGGAGGAGGACTAATAGAGGGCAAGGCAACAGAGTGGAGGAGTGGAGAAGGAGAAGGAGTAAGAGAGCTCTCGGGATGCGTGCTAGCATTTTTGCGCATTTTGCAGCCGCCGCTCTCGTTTTGGTCTGAAGAGCACTCGAGCACTTGGCCTCGGAGGAGTTCCAGGCTGAAGCTAAAGCCCAAGCCGAAGCCCAGAGCCGAAAACCCATTCATTGCCCAAAATCGCACGCGCACAATTTATGCATTTTCATGCCGATTTTTTATGGGGTGTTTTTTTTTTCTTTAATTTAATTTAAGACCCGCGCTTCCCAGACACTTCGGGCTTTAATGCATTTTTAATGTACATTATGCACACATGTTTTTATGTTCCATTTCATGCACTTCACTGGGATCTTTACCTTTATTCTTATGTTGTGGTGAATTTTCCGCGTTTTCTTTATCCAAAAAATGTACTAGCGTTTCACAGGCAAAAAAATAATATTTCAATTTCGTTGACTGGCACGGTAAAAAAAAGAGGGAGAAGGAGTAACTAAATCAAGATTTAAACTCCTCGGAATTTCGGTTGCTCGCGATCGCAGAACAGAAGACGTCCTGTCGGTTTCACAGACGCAAAGTGACTGATTCTCTCCTCGCACGCCAACTTGCGTGCTCAGCTCGCCGAGCAGTGGTTGCCGAGCCGTTTTGTTGCTCCAAAAACTCTGTTACAGTTAGAGAAATTATAGGGTACTTAAAATTCAATTTGTAATATAATATTGAGTAAATAAAACTAATAAAAACCTATGGTGTTACTATTAAATATCTAAAGATTATAAAAAATATAACTTTTGGGACTTAGAAAAACTAATTTCAAATAAATTACAATTAAAGCCATTCAATTAATTAGTACAGGCATGGGCAGCCCTTTGCTCTTGCCTGCTCCCAAAACCCAAACCGTTAGGTTTTTCGGGAGGCGCCAGCAAGTCGGCACAGACGGTCGACGCTCGCGCCCAGCGATCCGTGAAGATTTACAAAAACAATGCCACTGTAATTGAGGCGCAAGAGAGGCGGGGAAAAGGGTTGTCCACGATCGCTCGAAATTGCAAAAACAAATTGTACGCGTGCGGCCGACGCACATGATAGCAATGCAACAACAATTTTAAAAGGAGTTGTGCACATCTGCACTGAGTGAAAAAGTTTTGAAAGAGACCATCAAAAATGACTGACGAAATAGACAGTTTTGAGTTCGAGATCCAATTGTTGTCAGTGTATTCCCCTTGCTCGCACATTTAGGATAGCTTATGACTGCGACGCGTCGAGACGGTAGCGGTTGGGGTTCTTTTTTTCGCTACCTGTTGTGCTACCCAAACCGTTATGTGTCGTGCCCAACGCTGAATTAGTATATAAATATGTTATAAATTTTAATTTATTTTATATATTTAATAAATTTATTATATTTAATTTTCATATTTCATGAACAAGTTCAACCCAAATCGACACCATTTCTTGCTGTGTACTGCCATTGAACAACCACCTTTCAATATTGAAGGTGAGATTGCGCCTCTCTTTTGATCCCTCTCTCTCTGTATGGCGCTTATTCCGTTGATCTCTCGCTCAGTGCGTTGGAATTTCATGTGGGCATTTCGGAAGAGCGTAGGATAAACATTCCCTCGGAGAGAGTGAACTTAGACACCCGCCCGCCCCCCGAAGCGATCGGGAACGGGTTGATGGGTTGAAATTGAAACTGAATGCTTTCCGTGTGTCAGTTCACTTGGCATTTGTCAAGTTCGGATTTCCATTGCATCATAATGCCTGACAAATGCCCCGTTTACGATCAGCATACATTATATTAATGGGACGTTTTTCCCATTTCGGAATAGGATATCATTTTGCGCTATTGATAGGCATGCATATATTTGAAAATTGAACGATTTTAAAGGAATAATAAATAGAGGCTGGACGGAGATTTGATTTTGATTTAAGTTCCAAGGTTGCCAGGTTCTGTTTTAGGAAGAAACTTTATATTAATTAATTTCGTGCTTTTTTATATATTGAATCATATGTTTTTCAATACCCATTAATTTTGAAACTTTTTAACGTCTTTTTAACTCCAACTAAACCACAAATTTTCGATCTTAAAGAGATTACAAAATGGTTTTTATAGGGTTTTCATTTTGGCTTCTTTCAGCTAGTACAATGCCTAACCTTCGATCGCCTTTAATCTCTCTCTCTCTCTCTCTCGTCCTTTCAATTAATTTTTCCTGAGCCAGATCCAATTATTCGCTGTGTTTCTGGCATCAACCATTGATCGGCGCAAACTCCTTGGGAATCCTGGGCAAATAACCCAATCCCTGTCCCGGAACCCAAGTGCCTGCCTGTCAATGGGTGCCAGGCGATCCCAAATCAATCAAGGTAGCCGATGCATCTGGGTTCCCGTGCCCGCCAGCCCTGCCAGCCTTATCCAAATAGGTCCTTCCAGTGGCGGGAAGGAGGGAGCCAGAGGGAAGCTCTGAGCAAACACAAAAAATATGCAAGGAAAGGGAGCTCCCTCCCTCCCTCTCTCTCTCTCGTTGGAATTCTAAGTTATGGCCCATAATTTAGGGCCAGGTTTAAAATCATAATTTTGCGGAAGGAGAAAGGTGAAAGCGGGAAGAAGGACGAAGGACGAAGAAGGAGCCTTCGAGATTCTCGGGCCTTGTGCTAATCCCCGAACAGCTGTCCGGCCCAGGATTGTGGGTCCTGGCGCTATCAGTGTGCGGCGTGTGATTCAAGATTACTTTTCCCCGGCTCCTCTCTCCTTTCTTCTCTCTCTTTACCTATTTGCCACTTTATCTAGATGTCGTTGCCGCCGCACGTTTTTCCCTGGAAGGGGGGGAGAGAGATTGGAGAGGGAGCGGGCTGGCAAAACAACGGCGATCGTACACAGAGAAGAAAATCAAGGCACCATTAAAGAAAATATCACTTTCTTTAAAAAAAAAAAGGTATGAAAAAATACAGCTGTTTCCGAAGAGAGACACCTGTTCTTCATTAGTAACCGATTAAAAATTCCTTTATCTTAACAAAAAATAATTTATTAAATAAAATTAAGTCTAAGAACTACCCAAAATAAAATACAAACATGAGTTTATTACGGCTTTAAAAAATTAAGTTCTGAATTGTTCACAAATACCTTTAAGACTTCCCTACTTTTCAATGACACTTTCTCTCAGTGCATTGATTGGAAAAAAGCAACGGATCGAAGGCGGCGTGAAGAACGGGGAAAAAGAAGAAGAAAAAAAACGGTAGCAAATCCGAGCGTGAAGTCTTTGCGTCAAGGTCGCCCCCCGTGCAATTCTCCGTCTATGAAAAATTGCACAATTGTTGGGCAATTTATTAGCGGCAGGCCTCGAGGAGGAGGGAACTGAGGAAAAGAAAAGGAGAGAGCCCCTGCCCTAATTTATCTTCCAGCGTCACCCTCTCGCTCTCGCTCTCACTCTGTGTCTTGATCCCCTTCCCATCCTTCCTTCCTCAGTGACCAATGCGTAAAATTGCCATTGACTGGCACGGATTATTGGGAAGATCCTAGGATCTGGCAATCTCGGGCAGCTGCCCATTCGCCATCCATCTTCGCCGCCCAATTTTATTGATTTATTTCAATTTTCTTCGTTTTTTTTTCTCGCCCGAGATTTATCGTTGGTCACTCGACATATTCGAGCAGCAGCAGCTGATCGCCTCCACTGGAATTTCGTGAATGGAAGAGCAAATTGGGAAGAGCCTCTCGATTGTCAATTTTGCGTAACGAAGGTTTGAGATTTATTTGCATAGAAAAGGTTCTGGGAAAATGGGGAATCAAAGATTTAAGAGGAAAGTGTCCTTTAAAAATTGGTTCAGGGTCTTTTTATATTTTATATATTTTTTTGGTAATTTATTGGAATTTTATTCTCCTTAAATTAAAGGTTTTTGTGATTAAAAAATCTTACTTAGAGTTACCCCTTGATTTTCTAAGACATTCTATTTAAATTTTGAAGCTTTTCTATATTTTTTTATAAGTAAACTTTGTTCCTTGATTAATTCAGAAAGTAACTCTTCTTAAATTAGTCTTAGCTTAATATTAACATAGAAAAATAAGTCAAACTGCATACTTTAATTAATTTTAAAGAAACTAATAAAATAAAAGCATTCATTTTCCAATATCTTGACAGAAACATCTTCTTTTATTTAGAGTATTCCCATGGTATCACAATAAAAGGACCTCCTGCAAGGTTCCTTCTAATAAACTCATAACACTTGAGCTTCCTTAAGGATCTTCCCTGTGTTTCGATTCTACCATCAGGTGTCCATAAATTAAACCCCTCGCGGTGGTCCGGAAGGAACACTTCACCACAGGACCTGCTGCAATTCAACTTCCTAGCCATAAATTAAATTAAAAACAAAAAACGAGCTGAAATTTTGCACAAAAGTGCCAAATAAATTAGGCTAGCAAATGGCCAAAGGCAAAACAAATAATAATAATAATAATAATAATAAAGAAACCAAGTCTGTAGAATTGGCAGATGTCCCGGATTTAATTCTCTTTCCCCTCAAATGGACACTCGACGGCTGCGAAAATATCGTAAATTTTTGCGCTGAACGGAGAAAGCAACATGGGAAGTTAGAAAGAGAGAGAGAAAGTAAGCAGGAAGAAAGCAGGAAGAAGGTCTCCTTCTTTAACCAATAAATTGCAAAACAATTGCACAATTTTCCACAACATTTTTCTCTGCCGGCTCCTCTGCTTGTCCCATAAACAATGGGCCAAATTCCCTACAATGCGGCGGCTCCTTCCCGTTGTCCTTTTCTTGGCGAAAATGGCAAAGGAAAAGGGAAGAAATAAGATTCCTGCCGACTATGAAATACCTTAGCCTTAATGATAAATATTTTTTATATTATTTGCAAATGGGGAGAGCAATATTATTTTGATATTATAATAAATAAATAAATAAATAAATATAAATTTCATTCAATAATATGTTAAAAATATTAATATCATTTTTAAAATTAATATAAATTATGTTTTAATAAATCGAATAGGTTAAATAAAGAAACTTGATGTTTTTCAAATAACTTGTAAAAATAATGTTAGTTTTAGAACCTCTCTTACTCTACTAACATCCTTTTTTAATTACCTAAACCTGATCTCTTAAGGTATCGTCCTCTCTCAGAAATCGATCACACCCTTTAAACCTTAAGAATCCAGGATATCAAGGAGAGGAAACCAAGGTGAAAGGAGCCACACGCTGCGAGAAAGGTAATTGAAAATTATGTTTTGTGGCGTAAGCGGCGTTGGGAACAGCTGTCCAGCTATGCTCTGTCCCGCTCACTTCTTCTCTGTCTTCTTCTTGGCCAAGTTAGAAAAATCTCACGATCGCCAGAGATTCGCACAGCTGTTGCCAGATCGTAAATCGGTTGCTTAATGATTGAACCGATCAGATATAAAGATAAGTTAATGTAGATCAAAGGGAGGCCTCCTGGCCTATCCTTAAATAATTTGTTATAATTTATTACGAACTCTTAAGGCTCTGAGAAGGTTTAAGTTGGGTTAAAAATGTATTTTATCGATATAAAAATGGTAAATAATTAAATAAATACGAATAACAGAATTTTTTGGCTTTCAAGAGACTCTTCTTATTTAAAAACTCACTTAAGTCTTTCCTAATGTTGCTTTCTTTTTCTTTTATTATTTTACGACAAAAACTTTCATTAAGATTTTTTAAAATTTTGTTTTAGAGAAAGAAATGAACTTGTATTATGGAAATTATAGTTTAAAAACTATAGTTTAAGAAAATTTCCCAACATAATTTATTGCTTTCAAAATTGTATTTTCTATATAAAAATTCCTTTTGGTATTTAATTTATTTTGTATTAAATTTAAGTATTTATATATATTTATTTATAATTATTTATAAAAATATTTTTAAGGCTCAAAGCTGACTTAACTTGAGTTCCTTTCGTATTTCCCTCAAAACACGTTACAATTGTTGAACTAATTAGCATAGCAAGGACCCTGTCCTGTTTGGTCCTGTCCCATCATGTCCCTGTCCCAGTACCACCCACTTTCAATGCCGAGTTGCTGCTGCTGATTGAAGGATCTGCCTGCGTTGGTGGTGGTTGAAACTGTTGCGGGCTCTCAACCTTTCCCAGGCTGCCTGAGCATGCGCAACATGTCCGCTCTCTAGCTTGGCTCTCTCCTCTCTCAGTTCTATGTTTCCTGGCTCTCCGCTCTCTCGTTTTCTCACCTAGGGCAGCTAAGGGTTCTCGGCGCGGCTGAGACAGTCAGTTAACCATTGAACGCCAACGAAAACGCACAAAGGCTGATCTCGCGTCGCGATCGTATACAGTTATTTTATATTTAAAAATAAAATATAAAATACAAGGATATATATTTTTTTTGCTGTTAAAAATTCAAGTTGTGCTCCCAACAAAAACCTACAAAAGGTAAAGATCAAGTGATGGAACAGAGAAAGAGAAATACTCAAAAAATTAAGTTCAAGCAAAGCTTCCCCTTTGATCTCCAGCCAAGTATAAGGATCCCTTTTGCCTTAAATAATATACCCAAAATCCCGCTCAAGAGCATAATTATATTCAAAAATATTCCCAAGCTAATAATAATCATAATAATAATCGCTGAATGATCGCGCCCAATTATGCGAGGCAAGTCCAGTTCGAGGACTGCCCGCGGTCCAGTTTAATTGCTCGTGAGAGAGCAGAGTGGTTGCTGATTTCATTTTTGCCGCTTGGCTGATTCGCCAAATCAATACCCAAAACACATATACATATATAATATATAAATATATATTTATGTGTGTATTGGCGGAAAAAGCGCGCCAAAATTGCCGAAAACTCACCCGGCAACTTTGCTGTGTCGCTGCTCCTTTTTTTTCAAAAAAGTCAGGCTCTGGAATGCGCGAAGAGAACCAGAAATAACCACCTTCTCCTCCTCCTCTTGCAGCACCCACTACAGCGAGAATCAGAACCAGAATCACAGACAGACGCCGCCAGCCAAGATGCTCAAGTGGGCCGTCAACCAGCCACGACCCTCGTACTTGGCCAGGGACGAGGCCCTCGGCCTCCCGGTGACCACCACCAGCTACAGCGAGTTCCACGCCCTGCGCGGCAAGCTCAAGCGGAAGTCGCTGTGCGTGGGCCAGGGCAAGGAGAACCAGCTGACCTCCACCCCGCTGCCGGCCAGCTCTCTGGCTCCACGCACACCGCTGCTCAAGGATCTGAGCAACATCCTGGCCACGCCACCATCGGGACAAGGAGCAGGAGTTGGAACTGGAGTAGCAGACCCTCCCAAGTACGCCTGCACCCTGCCCACCTTCGAGGCGGAGTACTCGCCCACAGCGGCCATCATCCCGGGTCCCCTGCTGGCCCTGCGCGGCATGGGAGTCCCGGACAGCTACTTCGAGAAGCCACGCTACCTGGAGCAGAAGCCACTGCCTCATCCTCAGCCTGCTCCTGAGCGGGAGCGGGAGCCCGGGAGCACCACACTCAGCTCCAGCCAGATGGGCGATGTGACCCTGGAGCGCATGATCGACGCCATCCTGGAGAGCAACCGCAAGGCACCTTCCTCCAATGCCAATGGCAATCCGAGGCAACCACGTCAGCGCCAGCCGCGACAGCATCTCCGTCAGCAGATGCGGCACAGGCAGCAGCTCCTGAGAGTTCCTTCTGGCACCCACTCGCCCACCTACCGCCCCGCCTTCGACCCGGCCAGCGACCTGTGCGAGTACTGGAAGTCGCCCTCCCGGAGGGACTCCCTGCCCGCCGACGGCTTCGAGGAGCGGGAGGTGCGCTCGCCCCTGGCCACTGTCACTGCCTCCTCCCAGACCAAGTCCCAATCCCAGGGCAAGCGGCACTCGCTCCAGCTGCAGCTGCGCAGGCAGCGGGTGGTGCGGCGCAAGCGGAAGATCGCCACCAAGATCTCGTCCAGCGTGCGGCAGTCGGCGCAGAAGCTGCTGGCCGCGGCCAGCAGGAACGCGGCGCTTCCTCCGCCGGCCAAGATGCGGCACATTAGCCCGGACAGCGGGCACAACTCCACCAGCGACTGTGAGCTGGAGGAGGATCAGCACCAAGGACTGGGCCTGGGTGGCGAGGAGCTGGAGGCCTCCTGCCAGCTGGACGCCATGTGGCTGCAGTCACAGGTCCGAGATGCCACCAAGCGACGTCTCAGCTTCTCCCTGGCGGATCACAGCTGAGCATATTTTTTTTGCTGAATTTTTTTTTTTAGATTTAAGAACGTTTTTTTTATAAAGAATAAATCATGTTTTTTAATGCGAAAACTTAATGAGTATATATATAATTTTGGAACTTGGAGGAAACCGCAAGGGAGAGCTCTATGGCCAGCGGTTTATGCAAAACACCTCTTGAAGCCCAGCGGAGCGTGGAGAGCCCGAGCACAATGCTCACGAATGGAGGCCCAGGCCCAGGAGGTGCCTCAACTGACCGCAGAGAATGGCCGGGTTAACGAGCGTTTTAATGCTCCGATAGCGCGCAAGGGATGGGTCCCAGTCTAGCCAGTACTTCTCGTGTGGAAGCCTCTAATGAGGGCCCAAAGGGAAAGGGGTTCTTATAGTTCCCGACAATTGTTTGTCGCAAGAAACCATTATCTAGGTGCATATATCCAGTGGGTAAGCACAGCAGCGAGAATTATGTGGGTTCTAACACGGTAATGGTTGCTACCTGGAATTTACTCAATACTTATGACAGGTTAAAGGTAAACTCCTGAAGTAGAGGTGTTCTTAAGGTGAAGAAATAGCTCTTAAACGAGGATCTAGCCACGATTTGCTTCCTGGCTTGCTTTCCCTAGAAATTGTTGTCATTAAATTAAAGTTATGTTCATTAAATATTATTTGGAAAGAAAAAAACACTCTCAAGTGGAGAATATTTTAGGAAACTGCATGAAAATAATTTTATTGATGTTTTTTGGTAATAAAATGAAATCTATTTTATAATTGATATTATTTGGTAAGAAAAAAAACCCTCTTAAATAAAGAAAAATGTAGGAAACGCCATGCAAATAAGGCTTAAGTAAAAGTATTTAGTTTTTAATTCATGTTTTCTGCTAGAAGAAATAAAGTTTATTGATTCTGAGAGCCTGATAAAAGCCTAGATATAATATACATATATTAGATAGAAAACTCTGACAAATGTTTATATTAAATATATATTAGACTGAAAACCTTGATAACTGATATTATTTGGAAAAAAACAAACCCTCTTAAAGTATTAAATATTTATTCATGTTTTTTGCTAAAAGAAATAAAGTTAAAAAATTCTGAAAGCCTGACAAAAGCCTAGATTTAATATATATTAAATAGGAAACTCTGATAAATGTTATTATTAAATATCAGTTTGGAAACCTTGATAAATTCATTGAATTATACATTTTAGATAACAGCTACTCGGTTCCCAAGGATTTGTAAAGGCTTTGTACTGTAAAGGCTCAGAGATGTCTCCTTCTGCTTGATAAATATATAAAATTTAAATATCAACATTAACGGTATCTACAGTTCTTCAAAATAATATTCATTAATTAAGGAAACCCTTTCTAAGCCATAAGAAAGCCTCAAACTAGTTTTTAGTCTTATTTAGCATATTTTATATGAAACCTTGACCGCCTGCAGAGCCCAAAGATGATTAACCATCTTGTAATTTCTAGAAAAAACAAGAACTAGAGCTTACAAGAGGATATCGAGCAGAACTCCAGCAGGGAAAGGGATATAGTATCCCGATTTCCACAGAGGCAGAGCCTCCCCGAGGAGCCCAAGGAGTCCCTCATTAGCCAACATTCGAGTATATCGGGACGGATGGGATGGAATGTCAACCCATCATCGATGGGTCATTGGGTCAGCTCTCTCGAAGCGGCGTTAAATGAGCTGTCATAACATTTTCCTCGTCCCAGTGTCCAACCCCCGTCTTGGGAGTGGGTTAAGGCGTTAACACTTCTTGGGAACTTGAGGAACTTCCAGCAGGAACTTCCCAGGGCAATGCTCAGTAGAGCGGAAAGTTACAGGACCCAAGCGGGTTCCGAGTGACCATCATCGAACCCAGAGAACCTCGAGAACCTGGGCAACCTGGGCATTCTTCGCTGTGACAGGCAAGACAATGTAAAATACTTTATTACGTGATGAACTCCTCCTGGTCAAGCGGTCATAACCCGCCGAAATCCGAAATCTGAAATCAGGGCGCACAGACACAGGTCCCTCGTGTCCTTGTTGTATCCTTGTCAGGCGGGGATGTCATACCCTTGTCCGCCGCTTCGCGTTTTTCCCCGATTTTCCGACTTCCCAAAAAACGAGGTTAACACCGCTGCTCTCGCTTTTCTTCAGCTTTTCCCGGGCGCTCTTTTATTGCTATTATTATTTCCATTATTATTATTACGATTATCTGGTTCTTGTCCGTCTAATGACCGCTCCGCTTCCGAGTTTACTTTCGGGTTTACTTGCCTTTCCCCTTTCTGGCCCTGGCCGAGTTGCCGTCTCATTTAACATGCATTTCTTTAATTTCGTTTTGATTGAAAGTGAAACGGATACTTACGCATATTGTACTTGCTCTGGCGGGATCCGGAAGTACTGCCTCTGCCTCTGCCTGAGAACAGCGGAGAAGACTCCTCCTGGTTACGGTTGGCTGCCGCGTAATGAGTCCGAGAGTTAGTGCAGGCAAGGTTCCATAACGATCGTAGGAGATATGATGGGAAATCTGACAGAAGGAGCTGAAAAGAAGAAGAATTCAAGAACCAAATAAAATATAGGTTACTTACCCTTTTTAATTATTTCTTAGCCTTGAATTAAAATCTATAAAGTTCTTCTTAATATTTGTAATAATTTAGCTTAGTAAACTTGAAGATTTCTACATTTTTGATCACCTCAAAGGTATACAAACTTAAGCAAAATAATAACTAGTCTTTAATTAATATTAATTTAATATTAATTTAGCTTTAAATTAATGAATATAATCTTCTTCTTAATATATTTAATAGTTTTGCTTAGTACACATCAAAATATCTCAGGTTAAAAACATTTTTAAACACTTTAGAGGTATAATAAAATATTTATGTTTAATTTCTCTATATTTATATTAATTAAGTTTATTATATCGAATTTTTTTGATTTTTTAGCATCTTAAAGTTGTAAACTTTTAAAAATCATAAGTACTCTTTCTTTTCCGTCACAAATTCCTAAAGAAAAGTAATTAAATAGCTTACAAAATTTTCAATTAATTGTAATATAATAAAACCATTATTGAATTACTTAAAGGTATTAAAACTTATACAAAACAATAACTAGTCTTAAATTAAATATATATATGATCTCTTCCTTTGTATTTGATTCAATTTAGCTTTAAAATAAGATATATAATCTTCCTCTTTATATTTATATAAATTTAGCTTGGAAAACTCATCTTAAAGCTATAAATCATACTACAGTTTTCTTGCAAATATCCCTAACAAAAAACTAATTAAATTGCCTCAAGACCTATCAATAAAATATTTGTAAATAAGACCATTTTAGATAGTATTAAATGAAATGTATCTATTCTCTTTCTTTATATTTATATTAAATTCAAAGATTTCTTGATTTTTGAGCATCTTAAAAAAAAAAATAGGTAAATCCTTAAGAACTACTAATTAAATTGCTTAAAAACCTTTCAATTAATTGCAATTGAAACGTTCAAAGTTCTCCTTAAACTCAAAAGGGTCCAGCATAAAATTGCCATTGTGTGGACAGGATAATGGGAGTGTGATCGAAACAATTAAATCCTGGTGATCCTCTGCTCTGCACTCAATCGATGGCACACTTTTGTTTGCCGGCAGAAAATTGGAAAAATTGTGAAAATTTCTCGACCATTAAAAGCGGGCAAACTCTAATTGCGATTTAAACGTTTCTCGAGTGGCGAAAATTGAAACCAAACCAGAAACAAGGACGCAGGACTGAGGACCGGCACCCGCTTAATTTTGGACAGTGACAAAAGTCACGCCGAAGGATAGACAGCACTCAACGCACCTTTCGACCCGCACACTTTGTTGGTGTTTCCTGCTCTCTCCTGGGGATTTTCCCGCTTTTCCTGCTGGCCAGGCTCGTGCCTCCTCCATTATCGCCGCCTGGCCATCTCGGCGACCTGATCGATCGCAAAAACAGTTGCAAAAACACGGCGTAGGGGTAGTCCTGCATGTCCTGCCAGGAAGTCAGCGTCACTCGAACGTGTGCGAATGTGTCAACATGTGCAAAAACACACGTACACGCAGACAAAAGGACATTTAACGTTTAACAGTTATGTTTTCGGCCGCCGCTCCTGGATCCTGCGGGCGGCGTCGCTTTTCTTTTCGGGGGTTCCTTTCTAGAGAGAGAAAGGGAGAGTCATTAAATATATACGTTTATATATAATTAAATAAAGATATATATTTTTTTAGCTGTAATGTTAAATACATTAGTAAACAAAATATATAATAGGGATATATTTTGAGGTTTTCTTCAAAGGAAAATATAGTTTTCCTCACTAAAATTTAAAGAATATTATTCTTGATATTCTTGATATTATCCTTAAAGTTTTAGTGAGGAAAACTATATTTTTCTATGGAGAAAACCTCAAAATAAGGCCTTCTTATAATTTTTTTAGCTAATTTATTTAACATTAAACTAATTTTCAAAAGGAAAATGAAAATTAAACCTATTAACAATATGTATTTCCCATTCTGGGCGAATTTTCAAAGGTGCTAAATGTTCTTGGAGGAAAACAAGGACTTCTAGCGCCTTTCTAACAAGCCGTATCCCTAGAAAATGCCGCAAATTTCACCTGTTAACGCCAAGGGCAATGTCCTTCAGAGGATGGCACTCCTTCAGCCTGTTCCTTCTGCTCTCCTTGACTGTTTTTTGGTCCAATTATGCCGCTCACAACATGTTATTTGGGCTGCCAAGCCGCTCATCAAGCATGCGAGGCGGCAGGTGTAAAGGTCACCGCGAAGGCAGGACCCTCGCAGGTCCTTGGCCTGTGGTCACAGCTGAAAATCTAGACCGAGATCGGGAATAATATTAGAAGGTGCTGCAGCGATATTTTAGCAGGAAATATAACATAAATATGAGTCTTTAAAGGTAAAGTAATATTTAATAATTAATATTTTAACAAAAAATATATCATAAATAATAATAATTTTTAATAATTAATTTAAGCTGTTTGAGGCAAAGAAAATGCCTTAAGCTTTAAATATTCCTCCAAAGAAAATCCCACAACAATTTACAATTATAATAATCAAAGAATCCATAATTAATTTTAATTTTTTCCACAGCACATTCCCGGAAGCCTAAAAAAAACGATGCCTGAGGAAACTCAAAGGATGCAGCCTTGGAAAATGCCTAATTTCAATATAATCCTGCCCTGGCAATAATCAATCAGTTTGGTTTTTTTTTAATTTTCCAAGAAAACCCAAAGAGATAGCGACAGGAAGCGGCATCCTTCGATATATTTCCATAAATATGCAAGCCTTAAACCTAAAACCTAAGCCTAGTCCTGCGACATAATCAATCTTATGGGCTCGCCAAGATCTGGATTAGAGAGAGACTCCCCCCGGGTCGCGGGATCGAGTGATCTGCATAATATCGCCATGCATCATCATCTGGGCCGACTGCCATAATTGCCAATATTCTCCGAGATCTTCCTACCCATCACCCATCACCCATCAGGATTCAAGAAGGTACTAGAGCAAGAGCAACCCTTTCCTTTTCCCGAAAAGGCAGGACGAACAAATGTTGCACATCATCAAGCGGGATCCTGGGTCTCTCGCATATCATTAATGCAAATCTATGGGACTGTCATGTCATTGAAAATATTATTATAACAATTGCCTGAGGGTTCGGTTCGGGTTGCTGTGCGAAATCGGCGCAATCCTTGTGCGATCTTCTCCTCCTTTTGCTACTTCATTAAGTGCGGCTCACTTGACAGCAAGGATGTGACAAAATCATCTCAGGATCTGAGGATCGTGAGATAAAGACTCACTTGAAGTGTGCAAAAATTTAAATGAGACGAGGGATTAGAATTGAATCATTTGCAATTTTCCGCATTGCAACTAATGGAGGGAAAGGGTTAAGGAAAATGCCAAAGGAAAATCCCGACGCCTTTTGATATAAGAAAAGGGTGACAAATGCCAACTGATGTGATCCTTTGAAGAAAGGAAGGAAGCTTCCTCCTTTTTTTCGCGCGCGCACTCTCCAACTTGAATTGATTTTTGGCAAACAAATTTCCACTCCAGAAGTCGCCCTCCGTCTGGGGGTGAGTCCTCCAGTCCTGTCCCGTTTCCGAACAGGTAGGCAGGCAGGCAGGCAGGCAGGGCAGGCTTGGGTAGCGTGTGTTCCGCTTCAGCGCTGCACTGCACCAGGCCATGTGGCCATATGGACACTTACCCGACTCTGCTGCGACTATTTTGCATAGAATTCTAGAGAGAGCCCGAGGCAGCTGTGACTTGGCGAAAACACAAAAAAAATATAGGAATATAGGAATATATTTAAATATAAAAATTTACAAAAAACGAAAACAAATACTAGCTTTGTGGGAAGTTTGGAATACCCTGAACTTAAGCCAGCTTCCTAAGGAAGAATTAATAAGATCATATCACTAAAAATCATATTAAAAAACGCTTAAAATTCCCATGTGCTTATTTAGGGGAAACTCAGTTTAATGATCTTGATGAGAGACACTCGCTTTGTCCAGAAAAGGCAGTTTATCCTATGACAAAGTCGTTGATATTAGGTTAAAAAATTTTAAGAAGCAAAATAAAATCATTAATATTTATTTTTGTGTCTTTAAACATTGTTTAGAAATTTAAAATTTTTTTAGAAAGGCAGTTTGTCCTTTAAAAAACATGTTAATTATAGTTAAAAAAATATTAAGAAGCTGAATAAAATCATTAAAATGTATTTTTCATAAATATTTACATTCTGTATAAAGTATAATTCTACTCTATAGGAATCCTATCTTATATATTAACTATGTAGTTTTAGTAAGGAAGAATTAATTAGATTAAATTACTAAAAAGCTTATTAAAACCCTTTAAAATTCCATAGATACAATTTAGAGGTCGCTCAGCTCACAAAAACTGATGTCAGACATCTAAAAACAAATGTTTATTCTTGCCAAAATATTTATTTATGGTTAAAATATATTAATTTACCAAGTTAATTCATTAATATACATTTCTGTCTTCAAAAACTTCCTCTATAAAGAAAACCTATAATATATAATAATAGAAAAATTCAAGCAAAAAAATGGGAATGGCAAACCTCACCATCACACCTCCAGGAGTCTGAAGGACAGCAGATGGATAAAGGTTGATGGAAACACATAACTACGCCTAACTAGCTCCGGTGCTTGCCATTTGCCATAATTGAAGTTGAGACCCCGGCGACACCCAAAAGTCTCTCTCTTACGAAGAAATCAAATATCATATATCAACTTACATATCAAAACAACGGCGAACAAACAACAACAGAACGGAATTTCGAGTCCCGAATTCCGAATACCGAATACCGGATTCCGGAAAGAGAAGAAAGTCCCAGGTAGGAGTCACAACAGCCACTTTCATTACATGCGATCACACCTTTGCCGCGCCAAGGAGTTGGATGAGGATGAGGACGAAGGCAGCTGCCTTATGCAAATCATGGTTATGCAAATTCCCAGGACACACGATAGCTTCTTGCATTTATGAATTATTGAACTATTGGCAGTCTAAGCAAATATAAATTGAGCAATAAATTGCTCGGGGAGCGAGAGAGGTTCAAGGCTCGAGGGAGCGACAGTCCGCGGGGACATCGATACGCGTGAGTCCTTTTCCCTTTGCCGAAAAACATGTGACATGACGCAGTCAAAAAACAGAGCCAGAGTCAGATCCAATTACGATAGGCGGGAGAGCAGAGGTACTGCCTCAAGAGAGCAGAGGTAACCGGGCCAATTAGACGAGTTAGTCGGCCATGTGATGGGCCCAAAATTGAGGTGACCACGTGACCAAAAGCAGCTGACAGGCAGCGAATGAAGATATTACAGGGAACTTAACATCAGATACTACCTTATAGATATAGCAAGATTTCTTAATATTTAAAATATAACCTTTAATTAAATCCCCCAAAACTGGTTGACATTTTCCTCTTTGTCAATGTCAATCACTGGCAAGCAGGGACAGCTGCTGGCTTGGACAAAAAAATAAGAGAAGAAAACAAAAAGGAATCAGCCAACAAAGAGCGTCTTAAGGATCGTCATCTTTAAGCCAGATGCAAATGGCACCCACGCCACCCGGCAGCTGCACAGGATCCCAATCCCAGTTCCAAACCCAATCCCTATGGTATTGTGCAATGACGAAAGGATTTCTTGCAGGATTCGCCTGCAATACGAAAGCAAGATTCCTTGAGAAGAATAGCAGGGATTTATAAATTAGAATGGGATGAGATCGGAAGAGATTGGAAGAGATCATCTTTAGTGATATATACGCACATGTGTGAATGGGAATGAGAATGAGAATGAGGTGAATGGAGGTCCAGGACTGTGAATGAATGGCACACGCGCTCAACCGGACTCAGCCGGCTTAGATGCCACCTTTCTCCCTCCTCCGGTGCCGGTGCCCGAGCCCGACGTCGGCTCATGCTAATGAGGATCAGCCAACAGGTAGCTACTCCCTCCGCCTGACTGAGATCGTAAATCACCACGCACCAAGCACCACGGGTAGGCGTTGGTAATCCTTTCGACACTTAATTAGTCCAAACTCGAGACCATAGAAATCGGCATTCGATTTGCATGAAGCTCTGCCGAAGGGATCACATCGGGATCTGAAAGGAATGAGATCATAAAACAGTTGACAGACGACTGCACATTGTCTTACCCAATAATCTGAGTTGTGGAAATTCACAGGTTCGCCGGCTATAAGAAATCCCCTAAAATTCTAATCTTAAGCATCAGGATCAGCAGGAAGTACTTAGTTAGATTTGTAGAATGTTGGTGTTGGACTCAGATGTTGTTAATACTTTTTATTGGCTTACACTCCATATTAAATTAATCAAAAATAAAAATCACATTTCAGTTGTTTGTTAGAGATGGGGCCAGACACCTGCTGGATAACTAGGTGGCAACGCCGTGGCTGAAAGGGGGTGCGTCCGCGCACTTAGCTTTAAGGACGTTACACACGTCAATTGCACTTGAATATTAATTAAATGTAACATTTCCACAAGCTTAAATTTGTTAATTATTTATATTTAATATTGTATTATTATTATTATTTATATTTATATATAATTTTATTATTTATATTTAAATTGTACTATTATTTATATTTATATATTCTTAGTATTTATATTTTTATGTTATTATTATATTATTATGCTATATGGATATGCAAATAAAATATAATCTTTGTTTATTAAATTATAAACTATATACAGGATGACTTTGACTTGTAACATATGCAGTTGAAGTTGAAACATTATCATACTAAAATATTTTTTTTACTTTAAAAGAGAAAAAATAAAATAATAAAAACATATAAACAGGTAAGCCAACAGCAAAAAAAAATAATAATAAACAATAACTATTTGTAATCTACATACATAATATGGTACAAATATATTATTGTTGGCTTAAACCAATTGGCATTTCTATTTAAAAATAATTATTTAAAGAAAATAGTATAAAACCATATGAATTGTGGTAAACAACAGGAAGACAAAAAATAGATAATTGTACAAAATCAATATAATAAGCATATGAAAAAATAATATAATAATTTTATAAAAATGCACATTTCCACTCTCCTTCGAGACTTGCCATTTAATTTTATATTTCCCGTGCAAGAAACCCTTTTTTGCAAGTGACAAAAAAGGGAACTCTAAGAATGGAACACATGTCAATCTGGCCAGGCAGGTGGAATTTTCTCGCCCATCAGAGGCGTACAAAAAACATTTGGAAAAACAGGAGCATCCCGGGTCAAAAAAAAAGAAAGGCGAGCGCGGCGCGCAAATGATGCCAACAAACGCCTCACAAAACAATCGTTTAGTGCTCGCGCATTTGCATATTTAATTGTAAAGAAAATTACCCAAATAAAATCCCGGATTCCTGCAATTAATTCACGAAGAAAGCTGCCGGGACAGTGACGGCGAACAAGTAAAAGCAAGAGAGTGAGTGAGTAAGAGAGAGAGAATGGGATGGTGCGCCGACGCCGTGTGACCGCAAGGCGGCGAAGACGGGCCGCGACTTGTGTGCATCATTAGACAGGGAAAAGGGTTAAAAAATATGCAAATGATATTCTCAAATGGGAACGGAATCCATGGGAGCCGGAGCCGTCGATCCGCGCATAGCCCATCACATGTCAACCCCGGGGAAGTGAGTTTGTCAAGCGTTTGACAGCGCGGCCATCAGGTTCTAGGTCGAAATTAATGCATGGCTGCAATTAAATTTGAATAAAATGTAAAAGTTATCGGAGGCTTCCCTTAAAGTTGCGTTTTCCGTAATTGATTAGCCCGCGGCAGCCTTGGGCTGGATTTTCTTTCTTCATCCACTTTTCTTGCCGCATTTTCATCCGAAATTTTGGCTGCCTTTTCTTTTGCTCAATGTTTTTTATTGGGTGACCTTAATGTCCAGTTGCAGGCGTCGCTAATTGTGGCCCGAGAGCCTAATTACGGTCAAAGGACATGCCTCCCATATGGCATGTTTGCTTAGCTAAATACTGCCTCATTTTCCGGGGGGTCACGTGACCTGTAATGAGACGCTTATCTATAGTTATATTTATAAAGAATTCGGGGATATTCATCTTTAATGTTACTTCTATAAGTTAATGATAAATACCTAAAAAAAAATGTGAATTAAGTTTTACATTATCCCAAAACAATTTTTAAAAAATTTCACTCAGGAATTTCCCTATAAAATCTAGTAAAAATATTTAAAAAAGGTACAAGTCACAAAGTTGGCCCTGAGTTAAGTTTTAGCCCAAAACTTGAAACCAAAACAACCTCAAATCAAATTCAGTCAGACATTTCCCCATAAAAGCTGGTAAAAAATTGTTTCTAAACTTGGAACCATGGCTTCATTATGGAATAAATTGCGTAAACTCAAAGGTAAATCAAAGATAAATCTTCTCTAACACCTTTAACTGAATTAATTAATTTATTAATGATTTAGGCTGGTTGCTGCAAAAGCTGAACAACATCTACTTTGCTTTCATATGTCTTTTTTATAGAGAGGTGGATGATGGAGATAAGCTTTATCAAAAATGGCTAGCCGCCCAGCATTGGCGTCCTTAGTTTATATAAATGTTTGTAGTTGAAAACCAATGTTTTTGGTAACATTTATTGAATTTACATTTACTTAAAATCTTCGATAAAAATTTTTAATGAAATAACTCAAGAAAACCTTCGTTTCTACTTCAGTTCCTGGTATCCTTTTAGAGAGCCCCAAAATGGCGTTAATCCTCGGGGCTGTGACATTTAAAAAATGTCCTTTTTTTAATTGCTGGGCACTTTTTCGCACGCAGGCAAAAAAACCAGAGCACAAACAGAAGAGAGATCATTGGATTTTTTTTTCGCACGTTTAAAGCGCAACCCTTAACCCTTTCCCGGTGGTGGTGGTGACCCCGGCGGTTGTCTGCTGATGCTAAACGTATTAACCCATGACCGCTTTAGCCATTGTTTATTGCCTAATTTGCGGTTAAATTTTTGATTTTGATTTTGGCACAATGATTTCGCTTTCGTTTTCATTTTCGAACTCCACGACAGATTGAGATTTATGTGTGTGTGTGTTTGCCAAATAATAAATCTCAGCAGCGGCAGCAACAGCAGCAGAGTGTGCGAAATATTTCGCATATGTATTTTATATTTTTTTTGGCGCGTCGTGTGCAGCGATTGGGAAACACAAAGGATCTCCGGAGGAAGACGTGAGAAAGAGCCCGAAAAGGAGGGCATAAGATCGGTTTTGAGGAGGATATACTTGCAGATAGGCTTAGGCTTGAAAATAATAAAGGGAATACTTAAGGAAAGCCAGAAAATTAACTAGAAATTGGTAGAAATATTTTTTTTATTATTTTGTATCATTATTTTTGATGATATTCAAGATTATATAAGCTAAAACAAGCCTTAAGTTTGTTTAATATTAACCTATTTATATTAAAATCCTTTTTTTAACATTTAAACCAAAAGAAAAAAGTTTAATCTTGAAAATAACAGAAGGAATCTTTAATGAAAGCCCGATAATTAACTAGAAATAGCTAGAAAAAGTAAATTAAATATTGTGTATGCCTATTATTTATGATATTCCAGAGTTTATAAGCTTAAACAAGTCTTAATTTTACTTAAGCCTTACATATTTATATTAAAAGTTTATTTTTTAATGTTTAAAGAGCTAGAACCCTTCAATAACTTTATTTTTGAAATATTTAAACCAAAATGAAAAGGTTTAAAATTTAAAATAATGTAAAAACAAAATAATGAAATGTAATGTAAAGTTACCAAGTCAAAAATCCTCAAAATATAATTATTTTGAGTAGTTACCGAATCTGGGGTAGCCTTGACAACCCACTTTATGGACTTATGGACTTTTATAATTATTCAAGAACCTGGGACCTGGCTTCCTGTAAGTGGAAACATGCCACAAAGGCATTAGAACCCGCGCTCGATATGCAAACATATAATTGAAAACTGTCAGCGTCTGACAAATTTCCCGTCGTTAAATGCGCGGCTAACCCTAAATTAACCCAAAAACTGAACAAACCCCACACACAGAAAGTCATAAAGTTCCGATCGACAGTTAGTGCGGGGCAGCAGGTCCTTCGAGGCCGAGGCCGAGGCCGAGTCCTTGGGCCGTGTTAATGTGTTAGGCGCGTGGGTTGGGCCCGAACCACTTCCCGGGGTGGTTCGGGCCAGTGGCTTGCCATTTGCCGATATGAATCTAGCGGTTGTACTTTTGACAGTTTATCATTATGGTGGCGCGATCCTTGACCCTGGCTCTCTCGGGTCCTTGGACCTCGTGGTGGTGGGTCATCCGGTGGCTGGACTGGGTCATTACATTGTGAACATTTTGCGTTTCTCGTGTTTTTAATTGATTTTCTGCACTTTCAGTCATTTGTTTATTTCAGGTTTTCGGGAGTCAAAAATTTTAGATAAGTTGGTTGAGATACCAGGGCTATGATTAATGATTTCTTGGAAGGAATATCATATTTTTTAAAGTGATTAATTTAAAATATGTAAAACGTACAACGTTTCTTATATTTTTGATGGTTTTTGAGACTTTATACTATTGGAATCTAGGGAGTATTGAGTCTTGTAGTGGCTTAATAAAGCTTAAACCTTTTTATATTGGTTTTAATATTAAAAAAATAATAAAAACACCTTAACACTTAACGAGGTGAGATTAAAGTGACGATGGCACCTTCAACTTCAAAAGTTTCTGATATCAAATTGTGAGACGATTAATAGTAATGTTAACAAGAATAAATTACAAATAATTCAACTACGTGGACTGCCGTCCACAGTGATGAATTTAACATTAATTCCCTAGCCTATTTCTGTGAAAATAATCTTTTTAAATTATTTTTCTTTATTTAATAATTAAAACATTTTTATTTAATTTAATTTAATTGAATTTATTAATAATGAAACTAATAAAAAAGATATAAAGAAACATTTGATTTTCGAGAGTACTTTCCCTTTGAATTATGCTCAAGCCGAGGCCCCCCTTAAACATATTTAAGTAAAGAAGAACCCATTAATTTATTGAATGACTCACACGCATTTTGGACCGTGTAGTTACACTTTAAACCAAACAAGAGACTTTCAAAGGCAATAAAATGGCAAAATTAATGGCTAAACTAAGCTTTTGTTTGCCAAGGCTCTTCAGGGACGCTGATGGATGTAATTATTATAGATAAACCATTATGCATGGACCATATATCACTAGGGGCTCCTGATTTATGTCTGTCCTCCTCACGGCCATTGACAACTCCATTTCTGGCCGCGGCGGGGTGGATTTCGAAGCTGACCAAAGCTGTTTACACCAAATTTATGTCACAAAATCAATTGTCCGACACAAAGCAATAAAAACAAGAGCAGAGGGGTCAGTTCTGGTATCGGTGGGAATCGGGAGCCGGGAATCCGGTCTATATCGAGGGAATTCGGCGCTAATCCGCGTTGCATAATTTTCCAACCCGCTGAACCGTCTCCGAACCGCCTCTGACCCGCCAAGATTGTCGCCGTGTAATGAAGAGGTCACCCGAGTGACCGGGTCACTGTTTGTTTTGGTTTTGTGACAGTTAAAGGATTACAGCGGCCGCGACATGGGCGCGAACCTTGCGGTGACATCCTGTGACTTCCCGCCGGACAGCTGCGCATATCCTTCCTCTGTGTTCCTCTCCATTCTATTCCTTCTTCCCTTTGATTCGATAAGGTTTTGGTTTTGTGGAGCATCCAAGCGGGGACAATGGCTTGTGTAACGCTGCGAGGATGTGCTGCTCGCCTTGGGCCAGTTTATGCAATGTCATATCCTGCTACGGCAGGAACACACATCCTGCGGATGAATGGCTTGATAAATGGTTGAACTGTACTTTGGTGACTTTCTAGGACAATCCTCCCACGAATCACATTGAATCCAAGATATCCTTTATGTAATCAAGGAGAAAGAATTCTCTGATTTTATTTCTTGAAATTAAAACAATTTGCAACAGTAATCCTTGGAAAAACTGTACTTAGGACAATCCTCCCACGACTTTTCTTGGCGGAAAAATCAAATTGAATTTAGGATATCCTTTATATAATCAAGGGGAAAGAATTCTCTGATTTTATTTCTTTAAATTGAAACAGTAATCCTTGGAAAAGAATATTTATAAAATGCAATCCTTGCTCGCTGCTTTTGCTGCAAGTTTTCCTAAAGGGTCAGAGCATCCTTGCCAGGATGTGCTCACTGATGTGTGCGTAAATAACTTACAAGTAATAAAATCCGTTATGGGACACGGACACGGACTGCATATGGGAGATGCAAATAGGGTTTTCACCCCATCTCTGTTTTCTTAATTAATTTTCCGTGTTTTTCTTTCGCAGCAGCCAAAGGGCCATTCCTTGATTGGCCAAAGGTCGCGCCGGGTCAGAGGAGGGTCAATGGGATGCTGGGATGTGATGCTGGGAAAGGGTTGCAGGGAGTAGCCTAATCCAATTACCGATTGACCGCGTAGTCGCGCGTAATGGATAAAGTTTACTTTCAGCTTATTTTCTCCCAACCCCTTTTCCATTTTACAATTTAAATGTTTATAATTAGGGAAAGGAAAATAGAAAAGATCGGGAAAGTTCTATGGGAGTTTTCCGAGTGTTTCTTTAGGCTGTTTTCTACTTAAAATTAATTCAATCAGTTGGGAAAATACGAACTGATGAGGTTTTTCTTTGGCTGGGTACCGAAACTTATATATTTCAAAGATCTTGTGGTTTTTTTGGCATTACAAATGTTTTTTTCTCTTTATTTTAAGTTAAAATTAATTAATTCAGTTGGGAAAATAGGGACTGATTTTTTCAAAGATCCTCTAGATGTTTTGGCCCTTAAAAGTCTGCCAAATATATAAATTCCTTAACTCAATTTTGAGGACCTTTTAAGAACCTTATAATAATTATTAAAGATTATTTATCATTAATTCATTAGAATTGCAAGGTCTTCGATTCCCCCTTGAATACTGTCAAGTGTTGTGTCAAGATCATCTCATTTATTATATATCTTTTTCATTTTTATGCAAAAGAAGATCATCATCAAATGGATCAGTAATTGTCCTTGCCGTTTCTTGAGGGGATTGAGGCTTTATAGAAAGAAAAGGAAAAAACAGATGGAGACGCCGACAGCTGTCCTTTGGGTGTTGCTGCCACCGTCGGAGATTTTTTCACTTCTCCATTGTGTTGCGTCGCTTCCTTTTTGTCAATGTGCAGTTACGTCTTCGAGGTCCTGTCCCCGTTGATATTTTTTTGTTGTCTCCTTCCTTTCAGATTTTTTTTGTTTTTTTTTTTTGCCAGTGTGGCATGTGCCGCCGCTTTATTATTTGTGTGCCAATTGGCATTGCAGCTGCCCTCGTCTCTGGTCTCCTTTTGTCGAACTCTCGAACGGAACTCGAGTCATTGTCAAAAATCCAGCAAAAATGCGCCAATTACGTTGCTCATTATCTTTGGAGAACTTCGGAAAGGTGAAGGGAATTGGAACAGGATCAGGCTCAGCTGCCGAGCTTGGCGCTGACTTAGGCTGTGTTTTTTCGCCTTTTTTTAAGATCTTTTGTTGGCGGAAAAATGTCAAAATAATCCTAATTTGATAATTGTTCAAGGGGTTTCTTTGGGTTTCTTAGAAAAATTATAATAATTTAATAATAATAGTAATGAAAGATATTTACATTAAATAGGGAACACTTAAGTTTTGTTCCTATTTTCACAGAGTATCAGGGTATTAAATTCATTAAATTATTAAAATAACAAAGTTATTGATAAAAGTTATAACTTAACCTTTGTTTTTGATTAAAAAAGTATTTTTAACTTAAAAAATTATTAATTTACATACACTTTTAATTCATTTTTAAATTAAAAATACTTATTTTAGTCAAAAAAAATCAGAGAAGGCATCTCTAATCTTAGAAAATAGAGAAATTCTTGAAAATTATTGCCAGACAAGCCAATTTAGCTTATTTTTTTTATTAATTCCATACATTATTGAATAATAAGACATAATGTTTTACTGTTTTATTAATTAGAACATAATATGTATACCTTAAACCCAAAACAGCAAAAAAAAATATAAACACCCATTTTCACCAGCTCTTTTTTTTAAATCTTTTTTATAACCATTTCCTGTTGGAAAAATCCAAAATTCTACCAACAATAGGTGCGCGAAAAAGGGGTGTGTGCAAATGGCTTAATAATAAAGCCTAATTTTCCAGCTTTTCACTGCTAAAAAAAAACTACAAAAAAACTGCCTTATTGCCTAAAAAATAGCCACCCACCCACCCAACAGCTGAAAAAAACGGTGAAAAATCCACGTTAATTTATTTAAATTTTCATCCATTGTCCAAACATAAACAGTTCATTAGGCGGAGGAAAACTCGTTTCGAGGAACGGGACACTTGAAATTACGCTTAATTGGCAAAGAAACAATGTGCCTTGTCGTGGAAAATGATAAGGAAAACTCCCTAATTACAAACCAGATTTTTCCGAACAGCGAAAAGGGGTTGAAGTCGTCGCGCCTGGGAACCGAAAAACCCCTTTTTTCGGGGCTTTCCTCGTAGTTTTTCGTGGAAACTGTCCCCCCCTAGAGCGCCATCGAATTTTTTAATAAATATTTGACAAGCCAGCGAGAAATGAAAATCGAAATCCATTCATTGTGTGCAAACAGGAGGCTTTCGATCCACGCCACCCTAAGCGGAAAATTTGTTTAAACAACTGAGCAAATATAGAGCGGAAATCCTTAAAAAAAATTCCCTCCGGTAGGGGTAACTTTTTTTTCCGGAAATTTCTACCCCAAAAAAGAGAAAATATTGAATAAAATTGGTGAAAATGCATTGAGTACACACGAGAGCCTGTTAAGCTGGCAATCAAAATACAAACAGAAGGGGAGACGGGATCAATGGGAGCTATTGTTGTCCCAAAACTGAAGCACCTGAGTGTGACTCCTCTGTATGTGCATTTTGCAACAATTTCACCAACCAGGACGACGACAAACCCTTGATAATCCCTTTAATCCCGCTGTAAACTCCCAACTGGTTACTGGCTACTTTTTTTGTGTTGCCTAAAATGGTGCATTTTCCAAATCAGCGCACACGGCGGCTTACACAAAGGATTTTTCGCCCTCAATTGCACAGCAATTTCGATTTGAAAAAAATATCAAAAATGAAAATAAATAAAATAAAGAAAAATGGGCATGGGCAAAAATATTATCAAGTGCTGCTTAATTGTCAAAAAGAAATGGAAAAAGGGGACACATAATTAGAGTTTATATTAATAATAAAGGAGTGCCAGCATTATCCTGAAATTTTTCTCTATGCTTAAACTTAAATATTATGTCATAATTAGTATTTAATTTAAGTTACAATTTAGGAAAATATGTTTTAAAAATGGCTTTTTTTTGTGATTGCTTAGCTGCTCTGCCTCTGCTTTACACCGCCATTCCCCCCATCAAAAAAAGGTTTGCTTGAAGGCTTGTGATATTTTCAAGCCCCGAAGCAGCCTTCAGGGGAAGCATACATATGTGATCGGATTTAAGGTACCCAAGATTTTAAGGACGAAATCATATATAATCAGTACACTGATTAGTTTATGTATTAAACTTATATTCTCCGGACGCTCAGACTGACCACGTAGAAATATACAAAATACATGCGAGTCTGCACAGGCAGAGAAGCAGATATACATTCCCGAGGACCAAGATATTGTAGATATTTCACTAGGCCTGGATTAGGGGTTAACATTGGCAGGAGCAGTCCAGATCGCTTGGTATAGTTGCGAAGGAAGATCAGGCCTCACGTTTCTTCTTGGACGGCATAGACGACCTCTTTGTGGACCTCCTAACCATACGATCCTTGAGCTTCCTCATCGTAATCGACGTCTTCGGCTGGCCCTTTGACTTGTGCTTCTTGCAAGTTTCCGTATCGTGACAGATGTCCTCGTGGCAAACGGCTTCGCTGCATTTGCCAAAGTTCGAATTTAGATACATCACCTTGGCCTCTGTGTTTGCATTGCACTTTTCCGCCGGCAACTGACAGATCCGGCGGATGGCAGAAGGCCGCAGGATGTGAGGACGATAGCGTCGTTTGGGAGCGAGGTTTGTCGCCTTTCGCTTCACCACCAGTTGTTGTTTCGGTTTTTTCTCCGCCACCACCTGGCATCTCATCTTCTTATCTTTATTCTAAATGTGTGTTATTATATGTTATTATAAGATCTACTAAACACTTCATATAACCTCACCTGTGGCTTGCTCGAGGGACTCTTCATGATTTCAGGTTTCTTTTAATACACAAATATATGATTTTTAATAAATTCTTCAAAAATAATGTACACTAGAAATGATTTTTACTAAATTCTTCAAAAATAATGTACACTAGAAATTTGTGCAATAGTTTCAAAAGATCTGAACGATGAATAGTACCAAAATATTATGTCAGCTTGTAACTGAAATTATGTAAAACTCAAAGACGACTTAGTCCAGTTATTTTCTGTTAATAAAGACAATACATTTAAAAAACGATTTTCCACACATTCAGTAACTCGAACTCTCCGAAACCGCCCTTGCCCCGCCAATATTGACTTTCAAGCTCAGTTTACCTTGCCGGGGATCTATTTGACTTTGAGCTTGGCCAGAACTTGCTGGCCCCGAAGCTGGTGATGCTGCCAAACAGAAGACTTGAGCTGCTTGAACCTCCGTAGCGGAGTTGCCGGGAAAATGTTTTATGCTGGGCACGGTAAAAATTCACATAATTGCAGTTGGAATTTAACAAACAACAGCAGGAGCGTAAATATAAAGCGCAAAGTCAACAGAAAAGCGATAGCGTCGAAAAGCGGTAGGAAAAAGTCCAAGCTGCAAGGGAAAAGCGCTGGAAAATCAAGTGAGCGGGGAAAAGACTAGCGCACTAATTTATAAGTTTTTTTAAACTTGTAGCGTTAGGAAGGCAAATAAAATCAAATCAAAAAAAATCAAATCAAATATTTATAACATAAAAATTACTATACTAGAACTAGGATCCTCTTAAATTATGAAATTATCAAAGTTTTCGATGTTGTTGAAAGCAAAAATAGATTTTATGTTTTTCCAGTTCTACTAAAAACCCTTTTAAAACTAAACTAACTTTTGCCAGTTTTTCTTATATATTTTAAGCATTTATTTATTAACTATTATTTAATAACTAAACTTAAAAACCTACTTTACTTGCTTAAGCAGTTCTTGCTTTCACAAAGTTTTATAAACTTTACAAGGATCATGTGTGTCCTATACACACCCTTAAAGTATGCAACGGGGTTTTTAAGTTTAAAAGTCTTAAGAAAAGGATAAAATCCTCGTGCACAAATAATTGCATACTTTTAGACGCCTCCAAATAATATTCTTTATTATTTAGGGATGCTAACTTTTGTTAAATTCAGCTTTTATCTCAATTTCAAACATAAAATCATCACTAAATCATTAAATAAATAAATAAATAAAACCTACCAGGACAAACTAAGTTAAATATATATTTCCAGATAGTAGCCCTTGCTAAGAATGTTGGTGGAAGCTAAATTTTTCGAAAGTCAAACATAAACATTCGTCGGGAATCATTTAAACGAACCAGTCGGAAAAATTTATTGAAGAAAAATAAGTCGCAAAGATCAGTTATCCGTTTTTTCTTGTTTTATTGTTATAGTTTGTAAGTATGGAGAATAACAGCGAAAGATTCTATCCAAAAAATAAGAGACAAAAAAGAACTCTCAGTATTGGTAAGTCACATACATACATACATACATATGTGTATTTGTGCATAAAAGAAGCTTACCTTAAGGATTTATTGTTATTAATATTAGTGTGAAGAAGAAAATAAACTTCTGGCTCAATATATAATATACTCTTCGTGATAATATCATAATTAATAGATCAAATATTAAGACGCGATTCTTTTCATTATTTTCATGGACTATATATGCCCTTAAGATTGAGTTTAGGATAGGATAATTATATTTATTATTTTCATATATCTTAAGACGTTTTTCATTCAAGCTTTATGCTCTTTTGGATAATAGATCTCAGGATTCTTATACCAATTTTATTTACTTATTAGTATTTACTATTTTTAAACTATACCTTCCTAGTTATATTGATTACATAGGAAAACAGAGTAAAATAATAGTACAAAAGAAGTCTTAAGCCCCAAAACTCCAAATCTACACAAATACAAGATATTTACCTAGTAAAATATATTCGATTATATAAATATATACATACATATGTATATTTTTACATATAAGAAATCTAAAGATATAATATACATATAAAGATAAATAAAGATATATACAGAATACATAACAAATATAATATAACATCAACTAAAGGAATATCGGGCTCGAAGGACCAATGTTTGTGGTGGGGAGCAACAAGTTCGTATATCCAAATATAACATCCCAACAAAATACAATGTATGCATATTTAAGCTTAACGCAATGTTCTCACATAAACCCTTTACATGTAAAAACAATATAAAATCCCGATCTAGTACTCCCTGAGATATATTTTGTTCCGATCTAGTAGTCCTGACTCAGCTGTCAGTTGTACCTAGTCGACAGCTCTCCCCTTCAGCATCATTAGTCCCCCAGACTCAGCCCCGTTCGCATCGCAAGTGGCAGCAGCTCCTCATTTTAGTTCCGAATTCGATTTGTAATTTCCAAACTAACAACTAGATATTTCCCAATCTATAATCAGTGAACATGTCGGAGAATTCAGGAGACGCAGCCATGCAAGTCGAGACCACAGACGATGAGTTCTTGAGCTTTAGTTCCGATTCCTCCAGCGACATGGAGGAGACTCAACCAACAACAAATGTTGTTGTGGAACAGACCACTGTAGTGCAGGTGGAGCCACAGCCACAGCCTGAGCCTATGGAGTCCTCAGATACCACCGACATGGAACCAAGCCAGAGGGAGAACACCGAGAACTCTGAGGAATACGAGACAATCTCGTGCACTAGCGGCTCCACTTTGGACGCCAATGATGATGGGGGGGAGGCTGACGATGAATACGAAGACAGCAACCACAGCTACGACTACAATGGAGATGAGACTGGCTACGACGATGATGATGAGGAGGAGGAAACCCAGCTCAACATGGTGGACTACGACTCGGATTTCGTGCAGATAGAGAGCCCGGGCGAGTACAAGGTCGGTGGCTATCATCCAGTGACCGTGGGCGATGTCTTCAAGGATCGCTACTTTGCCCTCCACAAGCTTGGCTGGGGTCACTTCTCCGTCGTCTGGATGTGCTTCGACAGCTGGATGGAACGCTATTGCGCCATCAAGGTGGTCAAGTCGGCGGATCACTTCACCGAGACCGCCCGCGATGAGATTGAGCTACTCCATGCCATCTCGGTGACCCACTGGCATCCGCTGAACGATCGCATTGTCCGCCTCTACGATAGCTTCAGTGTGAGCGGCATCCACGGCACTCACCTGTGCCTGGTCTTCGAGATCCTGGGCGATAACCTCTTGAAGCTAATCCAGCGCTCTCGCTACCATGGTTTGCCCATACGCAACGTCAAGCAGATAGCCCTGCAGGTGCTGGAGGGGCTGTACTATATCCACAACCAGTGCTGCATCATCCACACCGATCTGAAGCCCGAGAATGTGCTGGTGGTGGGCAACGATCTGGCGGTTCGCGCCCAGGCCACCCGCGTGGTGGCTGAATTCTTCAAGGCCAACGCCCATCTTATCAAGCCGAGGTGAGTGAAAGTTTCTTTCCGGAAGCTTTTTAGAGTAGGGCTGTGAAAATATGTAAAAAATAGTGTATCGATGATTATCATTTGTTTTTAAATATCATCGAGTTTCTTGCAATATTTATCACCAAAATTTAACGATATATCTGATATTTTTGATATTTTTATAATCTTAAACCCCCCAAAATAACATTAACTTTAAATGCATTAGCATTTTTTTTTAGAAGTTTATTAATTAAAAATAAAACAAACTTTTTTTCATTAAAGAATAGAGATCTTAAGGTTAAATAGTTTAAGTAAGGATACAAGAAAAAACTTAAAATAAGTTTTTTTTTGTAAAAGCTCCATCTAAAGGTGGTACTATCGATAGTATCGATGGTTTGTATTAAGCTTGCACAATCGGTTGTTTGAAAACAATCGCAATAGTATCGTCCCCATGCATTATTATATTTGTTAGCTTAAAACCAAACCAATTCTAATTAGAAAATGAAATTATAAATCACAAGAAACAATGAAATGTTACATATATTGTTAACATTATTTTAGCTCCTTCTATTAAGTGCGTTTATGTTTTTGTAAAAGCTCTTTGCCGCGCTCATCTTCTCTTTTTAAGATTTGTAAGTGTAGTGTGACCAGCCACAATATCAACCTATATTTCGATTTAAATATTTCATTTTTTGTACAAAATATCGATAGATTTATATCTTAATTTAAATTAAAAAGGTTTATATTTTGGAGTACCTTTATGAACTCGCTTTGGGGATCACTAAATGATACCTCCATTTAGAGATTTCCATGTTCTCCTTTGTTTAATAAATCGTCCCACAGAAATGCCGCTGGTGGCTTGCCCGGAACTCACTCACCGGGGGGCAGGGGCGGAGGACAGTCCGCCAGAAATGGCAACAAGAGCGTTACCCTCAAGGGAGCCACCGCCAAAGGCTCCCCTAATACCACCAACAACTCATCCGCCAACAACGACGGCACTGTCGCACCCGTAGCCAAGTTAACCAAGTCCGCCAAGCGCAAGTTGCGGGCTCGGGCCAAGCGTAACGTAAGCTTCTTCCTGGAGCACCGCCAGTGGCTGCGCCAGCAGGCCCTGGAAGACTTGATGACTCTGGCCAGATATGATTTCCTCACGCCGGCCATGGCCGTCCAGGCTTTCACCGGAAAGCTGGCCTTCATGCCCGCCTTCGACGATGGCCAAGTGATTTTCGATGACAACGACCTCGAACAGTTGTCCGGCCTCTTGGAGAGCAAATCCTATCCAGTTAAGATTCAAAATATTTGGCAAAGCCCGCATTCCGAGCTCCAGTGGCTGCCAAAGGATCACCTTTCCGATACCGTGCGTCTGCTGGTCAAGGATCCGGTCGAGTTCATGTGGATGGTGCAGAAGAAGGTGGCCGACTGGGATACGGCGGAGCGGGAGCGCCATCAGTTGGACAAGGTGACGCCACGGGGCAGGAAGCATGCCAAGCCGCAGGCAAACTCTGGCGCCAAGAAGAAGTCAACAGAGTCGACGGGATATTCAGCTTTGGTAAGTCGTATCTATTATAAGGTTATCCTAAGTGTATAGTGTTATCCTTAGGATCAGAGAGAGACCTGCCGCTATCTACCGAATATGGACATCGTTTCGCGCAAGGATCCGGCCAACGAGTACTGCTCGGTCAAGGTGAAAATCGCCGACCTGGGCAATGCCTGCTGGTTCAACCATCACTTCACCGACGACATTCAGACGCGCGAATACCGTGCCCCGGAGGTCATCATTGGGGCCGGCTACAACGAACTGGCGGACGTCTGGAGTGCCGCCTGTCTCTTCTGGGAGCTGGCCACCGGTGACTATTTGTTCAATCCCCAGGAGCGTCGCGGTCGGGCCACCTTGGATGAAACACACATTGCCGCCATCATCGAAACATGCGGCCCCATTCCGCTGGAACTGATCAAGCTCGGGGACTTTTCACCGAATTTCTTTCATAAAAATGGACAGATGCGAAACGTCACCGGCCTGCAGCCGCGTTACCTGGACGATGTCCTCGTGAACAAGTACCATTGGTCCGACAGTGATGCCCGACAGTTTGCGGGCTTTTTGAAGCCAATGCTGGACCCGGATCCTCGTAAGCGCTCCTCTGCTCTGAACGCTACGGTGCACGCTTGGCTGGAGGATCGGGAGGATCGCAGGCATGGCGTGAGGGACCGCAAGATGGCCAAGGAACGATGTTCGGAAACAAAGTGCAAGCACACACCCGATCCGCAGCAACCTAGCCGCAAATGAGATCTGCTTTCGTTTTTCTCTTTTTCAAATTCAAGTTAAATACGCCTGCCATATGCTAGCTAGTTTTGCAACACTGGCATCGTCGAATTTCAAGCTTACCATAGGCGCGCGTAATTTCAAACTCTTTCTTTTTTTCATAGTAGGGACATTTTTTGGCTAATTTTATACTATCCATAAATTTTAGTTCTTATTCGACACACGCACACACACAAACTCTCTCACACACACGCACACACAATTCTATAATTTCTGTAAAACCCTTGGATCTGGGTGAGGAGCGAAGGTGGCAGGCCAGCTGGAACACGACCCGGGACCCCGTTTGACGCCTCATGGAGCTTTCCTTCATCGTCCTCCGCCATTTTGCTTCCGATAAGCACGATACCATGATATGCAATGCAATACTATGGGAACCATTAGTCACAATCTTTTCGATCTAATTGTAATGTCCCTATAATTGCAATTCAAGAAATAAAAAATTCTCCAACTGGTACCTTTGGGCTTATATGTCCAACTTAATCCTACGGTTTTCTTTGTTTTCCAACAGTTAAGTTCAAAAGGCAACCAGGACTATAAAGTCCAGTCTGGGGCGAAAATAGCTAGAAACAGCTGTGAGCTTTGCGCCAAAATAGCCAAAAGATCAGCGTCTATGCGAATGTCCCACTTAATCCTACGGTTTTCTTTGTTCTTCAACACTTGTCTTAAAGCAGTTAATTAAGTTAAAAAGTCAACAAACGGCAACCAGGAATATAAAGTCCAGTCTGGGGCGAAAATAGCTAAAAACAGCTGTGAGCTTTGCGCCAAAATAGCCAAAAGATCAGCGCCCGTGCGAAACAGCTGATGCGTCGAGGTGCCATCGCTAGAACTTGGAGGAAATAATTGAAATCGCGCGCTGTTTTTTTGTCTCTGTTTGTTTATGCCAAAGTCCAGGTCTTGACCGGAGTACGTCCCCATTAATTAATTGTCTAGCTCTCTGGCAAGATCGATCGGCCCAGTGCTACCACATAGTAAAAGACGCCAGTGACGACCATCAACAGTTGGCGCTCTATTTTGTGAGTGGAATTTTTAAAGCTGGTCGTGTGCAGCTGCAAGTGACAATCGTTGTGTTTGGCGTTGTTTGTTATGTAAAAAGCTAACGCGCGCACATAAATTGTCTGGCGCGTTGATAACAGCAGCGCACTCGACGCAACGCAGCTTGATAAACATGCTCTCGTTCCTACACAAAAACACAAACAACACCGAGAGAACCCATGCGGAAACGATTCAAACGACCCACTCACACACACACATGCAACCGCCGCCCACACACCTCGCACCTTGGGCTGTCATCCAAGGTTGCTGGCTAGAGATGAGCGATCAGCGGCATCAGTGTGTGGGCTGCCCGCTGTGTCGTGTCACGAGGCTTGGCTAGCTTTTAGCTAAATTTATAGTTTAACGGGATTTTTTGTTAAAAACTTAAATAAAGGGTTTTATATATTGATGTTTAGGGGGTTTTTAAGATAGCCAAGCTTTTTGATCAGTATCTAATATAATTTACATGTTTTCTAAATATTTTTAAAGCAAATTTGAGCAATAACTTGTTGATTTCGCATAATATATTAAATTCCTCAACACTTTTCTCACCAAAATTATTTTTGTAATAAGCGAGAGAGCTTTTTGAGAATTTATGATCTTAAAATATTTAAAAATAAAACTAAAAATCGATTAACTACGTATTTAGTTTCGCTCATCTCTGTGGCATGTGACTCTGATACTGACATGAGCGCCAAATTTGAACTGTCAAGACCAGAACGCTGCGCGTAACAGCCCCTTTATCGCTTATCTTGCGCCAGAAACAGATAGTGCCGCTATATACTCCTCCTCCTTATCCACCTGCCCATCGGATTTGCATCGATGTTTGGAGTCGTCGTACGCCTTTTTCACCCGTCTGTTTTTGCTTCGTTTCACGCACACACACCACACCACACACACAGCAGGCCCAGGGATTGGCTTCGCGACGAACTCTGGAAATACCTCCTCCGATCTCCAGCTCCGACGCCAACGTGGTCGGGCCGTCGTCGTTGCCGTCGTCGTTGCCGTCGTCGTCGTCGCTCGTAGACTCGCGAATTATTATTTAATGTTGGTCGCAGGTCTTCTGGGTCCCAGAAACGTTCTAACCTTGCCGGTGTTCAATTCATGGAGGACGCTCCTCCGTTCCGCTAGACACCGAACATTGTATACAGCAGCAGCAGCACTACGAGTCCAACGGCGGAAGCTAAGGGGAACCGGCATCCAAGATCAGCATAAACTACAGCCACAGCGATTGTTAACACGAACGTAAGTTGTGCCATCGAAGGTTTCAGTTAAACCCCAACCACATCCATTCCCATTCATCCCCATCCCTCCTCCTTCTCGAATTCTTGAAGCTACACGGCCATGAACACTCCAGGGGATATCTTCCGCGGCGTTACGGATCGCTTTGCCGGCGTCACCGTGGATGGGCACCAAGAGAACGTGGCTAATACCACCTTCAGGGAGAAACTAGAGAGTGAGTGTATGCCGCTGGGATGAGTAAAGTCCGCAGACCTTCTCATGTGATCCCTTTGTGACATCTTTGCAACCAGAATCCCTGGACTATTGGATCGCCAACAAGAACCGGGCGATTTGGTTCCGTGTGTACAAGGAGCAGGCCGACTGGGTGCCCGTGCTGGCTGAGAATGGTTTCGATTTCCATCACGCCCGTTTTGGGGAGGTGGTCCTGTACCGTTGGCTGCCGGAGGACGAGTCCAGCAACCTGCCCACCTATGCCCATACCTTGATGGGTGTCGGTGGGCTGGTGATTAACGACCAGGACGAGGTGCTGGTGGTTTCCGATCGGTATGCCATGATTCCGAACAGCTGGAAGCTGCCCGGCGGCTATGTGGAGCCGCGGGAGAATCTCATCGATGCGGCAATCCGCGAGGTGGCCGAGGAGACCGGCATCCGCACCGAGTTCCGTTCGGTGATCAGTCTGCGGCATGCTCACGGCGGCAGCTTCGGCTGCTCCGATCTGTACGTGGTGGTGGGCCTGAAGCCGCTCAATCTGGACTTTAAGCGCTGCGAGCGCGAGATTGCCAGGCTCCAGTGGATGCCCATTGGCGAGTATCTGGAGCATCCGCAGGTGCATCAGACCAACAGGCAGTTTGTTCGCACTTATTTGGACTACCAGGAGCGGGGACTGACCATCACCTGTCGCGACGACGTTCACCAGGTGCTCCAGAAGAAGTACAACCTGTATTATATCGAGGAGGAGAAGCAGCAGGAGGAGGAGGAGCAGCAGCAGCAGGAGGAGAATCCACACAAGCCGTAAGAGGGCTCCGTACAGTGGCCAAAAATCCCTAGTGCAATTTTTTTTCGTAGGTCTCTTTTTCCCATCACCCCAAGCAGCACAAGTAATATGTTTATAATTTAGTTAAATAAATGCTTTTTTTATGTATTTTCTAGCTTTTCTTTTTTGGTTTTTTAGTTATTATTATTCTGTTCCTTAATTTTTTAGATCTTTCGTAGCGAAAACAAGTTTTAGTCAGTGTTCTATGTAAACCCCATTGAAAACTCGGGCGGCATTGCTGTAAAGGTGACAATAAAACCCCTATATATGTTTACCCAAATCTAAGTTAGTTAAACCTATTATCTATTATGATTATATGGATAATTCCTATTGTCTTGGAGAGATATAGACGACTCCTAACAGTGTCTATTAGGCAAAGATCTAAGAAGCCAATTGACTTACTTCTTAGACTTTGCAGTTAGTCTTAAAGTCAGAGAACTCGCTCAATTTGAGAACTGCGTTAATGCGACATTAATATAAAGGGTGTTCTGGTAATAATATTAATAATATTGCCATGATATTATTAATAATATTACACTAACAGCTCTTTTTGGTGTTTTGAGAAAGTAATTTCCATTGAGTTATTGCTTCAAAACTAGAACACTTTAACACGTTAAAGTAAATAAGTATTTTTTTTTTGTCACAAAAAGTATACAAATAATCCATATTTTATAATGTAGTTTCTGAATATTTAATGGACATGTTTAGTACAAATTACAAAAACTATGAAACTCGCAGAAAGTCAGAGCTTACAACAAATATGAAAATAGAAAAAAAGAAAAGTTAGATGATTCCAAAATGGTTTCTAAGATAAAAACCTTGGCCAAAATAATGATTTTAAAAGGCTGTAATTTACAAAGTCTCAAAAACTAACATTTATATGTACTTTTCCAGCTATTTGAAAGTCAAAAACAATTGAAGAAAAGAGAAAGATGAAAGAATTCCATGAAGATATTATTATTATACGTAAAAGTTGAGTAAAATATTCGCAGAGAAGGCGATCTGAAATAATCAAAATTACATGAAATTTAACCAAACAATATACAGACTTAAAGTCTGAGTAACCACAAATTATATATCCCCTATCTATCTATTATTACCTACATATTCAACTATATACCAACTATACCAACTATATAACCAACTATATACATATATATATATATCTATTTTTTTTGTAGACCAATAAAAGGTAAATACATATCCCAATATATTCTTTTATTAACTTTTATTTATACAACTTTTATGAATGATTCAGAAGAGCCAAAAAGGGCTTAACAAAAAAGGGCTTAATGCGCTTACTAGAGCTGGGAAAAAATCGATTGCAATATCGATACTATCGATTCTATTTTTTTTTTTTTGTTCAAACATCAATTCTTTTTTGGTAGAATCGATGTATCGTGAACCATTGGCTTTTGAATATGAAATCATTTAGTTTTTTTGTAATGTTCTGGAAACGTAATTTATATTTGGTTTTTATGATATAAAAACGAATTCTTTCGTTATTTCTGTTTTAAAAACATATGACTTTTCTTTTTTTATTTTATCGAAATGTATTTTTGGTTTGATAAGTATATGATCTCTATAAATTAAAAAAAAAAAATAATAATAGTTTTATTTTCGATTTTCGATTTATTTTCTAAAAGATCGAAAAAAATCGATACACTGAGAATCGATTTTTTCCCAGCCCTACCTTATTTCCCCCTCCCAAAAGCCCTTTAAATCGGTACAACTGGCATATTTATTTAAATCATCAACAACTTGATTACCATACATATCTTTTTGTATTAACAAATTAGTTAAGACTTTAACAAAATTGCTTGTTTCTTGCAAGTGATTTATTTGGATGACTCTACACCGAAAACTTAGGATTAAAGATCAAACAACGCTTTCGAGTGTGTGTAAATAAATGTATGGTTTAATGGGTATTGGCAGTTCTTTTCTAAACGCATCTCTTGTTTATTCCGTTTGTGTAAATGACATCCAAAATCGCACAAAACCAGACGAAAACCTCATACGAAATGGATCTATAAAATGGATGGATCTATCTACTCTGCAATTTCCTAAAAACTAATTGAAATTTCACGAAAAAAAAAAACAGGCATTCCTAGAGACCGGTGAGCTCGGAGAGCGGCCAGATGCGGCAGAGCACCCGGCTCCGGATGAGGCCAATGGGTATGGGTCCGTAGTAGCGCGAGTCTGAGCTATTCGCCTTGTTATCGCCCTCGATCCAAACGTGGCCGCGCGGCACATAGTCCCTCACCATTAGGGGCTTCTTCTTGCCGGCGGCGCCGCCTTGAGGCTGCTCCCCGCCACTGAACTCGGTCTCGATGGGATGCGGCTTCTGGGTGAGCACCGGATCGCCAGGTACGGCCACAATGCGCTTGCAAATGTACTGACCGGCATTGATGGGGGAAATGGCGATGACAATGTCGCCGGGACGATAGGTGCGCCAGTGCTTCGACAGGCGTTCGGTGAGCAGCACATTGTCCGAGTACAGAGTGGGCTCCATGGAGGGTCCCTTGCACTGGAAGCGGAGAATAACCCATATCAGTGATTAGAGCACATGCTCATCTCCTAACTCTTCTTACCAGGACAAAGTCACCGATGTACTCGAAGGTGCAGTGGGTCATGGCGGCGTAGGCCACTGTGTAGCGCGCTAGGCGGCCCAGACGAGCGAGGACCTTCATGGCAATCCCTCAGCGCTCAGGGCATTGCCCGTGTCCAGTAGGAGGGATGAGTCTTGGTCCGGAATGAGTCTTCTCCTCGAATGTTTATGTTGTGTAAAATCCGGCCCAGGGCAGAGGCGCACCTCTACGTCAGCTGATACGCCGCACCAGGGCTGACGGAACAAGTGGTAAGAAAAAGCTGACAATTTTGGCGCGCAATTCAAATGGCTGGGGAAGAAAGACCGCGA
>VNJO01004571.1:116754-156869 GCA_008042535.1 Drosophila tani
GCGGCGCACCTCTACGTCAGCTGATACGCCGCACCAGGGCTGACGGAACAAGTGGTAAGAAAAAGCTGACAATTTTGGCGCGCAATTCAAATGGCTGGGGAAGAAAGACCGCGAAATGGGGGGCTTATTCCCTGCTTTCATTGATAAAATTTTGACTATGAATGCCAGGCCTAGATAGTTTTAAAATAAGCCACAAATTTGATCAAATCTATGGGGAATACACCTTGAAAAGGGAATTACTGATGCTTAGGCCAAAAAAGCTCAATTTAAAAACATTTTAAAGAAAAATTACTTGCAATTTTGTATTGAATAATATTAAAATATAATTTAAATTCACTTGCTCGCAACTGAGTGGTAATTATACGTTGTTGCTGCTTTACTTGTACATTGCAGGCAAAGCGTGAAAGAGCAAGCAAAAAAGAGAAGGGAAAACACTGAAAGGCTTTGTTTTGCGTAATTTTTTATTAAATAATATTAAAATATTATTTATATTCACTCATTCGCTACTGAGTGGTAATTATATGCTGTTTGCTGCTTTGCTTGTACATTGCAGGCAAAGCGTGAAAGAACAAGCGAGAAAGAGGAGGAAAAACTCTCAAAGGCTTTGTTTTGTAAACTCATATGACCCTTTCTAGGCTAAAATACATACATATTAGCCACGTTAACACATCCATTTTCATTTATTTTATGCAGGTCTCCAATTACATTTGTTTTTTGTTAATGCTTACGATTAGAAATACACATTAGTTACATACATTGAGAGAGTTGCGTCTTACAATTGCTGTTAGGAAGAAAGGAGGTCTTGAATCGAACCGAAATCCTGGAAATTACACGCTGACTCTGTCCTGTATTTAGCCCGTATATATATATATATATATATATATATATATATATCTATAAAATATATAATGTGTAAGCGTTTAAACTAAAGGCAAAATAAATATGCAACAGCTACAGGCTATGACTATTTGAAAAACGCTTGGATTTCATTTTCAATTCAAAGAAATAATTTATGTACCATAAATACAAATTCATTTCGCTTTGTAAATAACTTAAAAAATACGAAAATAAGGTCAACAATAGGTCCTTGCAATAGCGCATAAAAATAGTTAAAATTCTACTAACACACATCCTATTTGGTTGCCTAATGCCCATCATATACATAAACATTTTGATCTGTGATATCTGATCTGTGTTTCTCTTCTTAAGGTTTCTGTTTTTGGAATCAAGAGTTCTTTCTTTCGCTGGAAGTTCGCGCACATTTTTTGTTTACTCCACTTTCTTGCCAGCGGCCACGGGTTCCGCCTTCTGGCGCTTCTCCTGCCGCTCGCGCACATCCACGGCGGCCAGATCGATGCCCGCCACATAGGCGTGCATCACCGAGATCAAAGCCTTGAGCACGGCAAAGGGGCCGGTGAGGAAGGCGAGTATCTTGAAGAGCGAGGCGCCAAATACTGGAAAGGGAAGCGAAGTTAGGCTAGGAGTAGGAGCAAGGATAAGGGTTATATACTCACTCAGCGGTCCATAGGTGAAATGCAAGAGATACAAGCACACGTAGAACAGCTCGTTGACGCAGCACATGAAGGTGAGGATGTCCTTCTGATAGTACAGACGCATCACAAAGTTCTCGTTGACCTTGTGCGAGCTGCGTCCCACCACAACGCTCCTAAAGGACACCACAATAAAAGCCATTGATTAAGGTATTAATTAATTAAGGGGAATGGCTAAACTTACGTCTGCATGAAGAGCCAGTGGCAGGCCACATCAATGGCAATGGACAGCTGGAACCAGAACATGTACTTGGGATAGAAGTAGGCCAGGGTGACCAGCAGGCCAGTAGTGCCGCATCTATCGGTCAACTGGTCCAGCATGGCGCCGAAACGAGTGCCTGGAGAGAGAGAGATTAAGAGAGGAATTAATAAAGAGCTCTTAATAATATTTAAGTACGAAATCTTCAATTTGCCTGGCGAAATTCAACCTTGTTACGGCCTCTACGTCATCGACTGTCTATCCACCCAGCTGTGACCATATCGGGCCTGCCATTGGGTGAATAATATCGGCAGATAACAAGCTATAGAGCCGCGCAGGGCAGGGCCTGGACAGGTGTTTGAAGTGGGCAAAGTACGATCAGATAGACCCATGGGGGGATCATCGCTGTTCGCGGGGGCACTTACTCTGATTGAAGGCCCGGGCGGCATGTCCATCGACGGCGTCCAGCAGGGCGGAGGTTACATAACACCAGCCGGAGATCACATAGTTGGTGGACATGAACCAGAAGGCGATCAGGGCCAGGATGATGCGGGCATAGCCTGTGGAATGTTTAAAGAAAATCAATCAGAATCCGTGGCGGCAACGGCGGCAAAACATCGATAGGAGGACTAGAGGGGGTTGTTTTTTTTAGTGGGGGTGCGGCCCCTGCCCCTGAACCTGACTGGGGCTTCCAGGTTGGCAGCCGGAACGCGCCCCCCTTGCCGCAGCCCAACTAATCCAATTAGCAAAAGGCCAGTGTATGTGTGTGCTGTGTATACATGACCCATAAATCAACATATTCGATTTGTTTACCCCTCCGCGAACCCATCCAAGACAACAACAACAAAAACAAACGGCACACTCACCGATCAAATTTGGCACAAAAATGAAAACGTTGTCATGCTCGGCTATGGCCATCTTGTGTCCTAGCTAACGTCCTGTTCCGCTGCTGCTGCTGCTGTGTGAGTGTGTGTGGTGTGCTGTGGCTTGGTGCGGGGGGCTGGTGTACTTGAATTCCGCCGTGAACTTGCTGAATTTCCGGAATGTGAGCGCTGCTCCAAAAAATTGCAACCTTTTTGCGATGTATCTGTGCCAGTGTGACCAGCAGGAGAGATGGCGAATGTAGTGTGGCCAGATTTAACTATTACAAAATGTTAGGGGAACTCCTCGAAAGCTAAACTTGTTTATTTAATTAAAAAATAAATTAAAAAAAATTGATTTAAATATTAATTTTAATATTATTAATTAATAAAAATATCAAATTTAAATCAATTTATTAATTACTTTCACTAAAGTGGTTTTAATGCACTCTTCGGAGACTCTTCCCTTTTTTTATATTATAATCTAAAACTGGTGGAAATACCGTCGACGTATAAACGGCGATTTTGGACAATTGCTCCTTGGTATTCAATAAAAATTTATATGAACAAGTAAATAATCGATTTTAATTCTTTTGTTGTTTTTTAATGTTTCCCCAGGAGTCCCCCAAATGCCGCAAAATAAACAAAATATATGTTTCTGAAATATCCATTAAAACCCTTAAATTAAATTGAATTTATTATTAGTACTAAGAGTATGCAACAAGTTCCAAATTTGGATAATATCAATGATAAAAACAATTTAATTCTGCTGTTTTTCCAATTGGAATATAATGGTGTCTCAGGTGATAGTGTGGCCGTATGCAAGTCGAGCATTTTTGGAGCTTGACCATCTGGTCACTCCCGGCCTGGCAGCCAATAAACAAAACATTACACCTTTATATATTTTCTACAATTTCCACTGAAGAACACAAAGAAACACCTTGGCATACAGGCATATTGAAGTATCTGCCGCATTCCGGGGCTTCGGCTAGAGTGTGGAGCCACTGCGACCGCGAAGATGGAGCAAGCTGCAGGGGCAGTGAGTGCCAGTTTGGAGCAATACCTGCGAGCTTCCAGCAAGATCAAGAAATTCGAACGGGCCGGTTTCTTCAAGTGAGTATCCTTTCGTATCCTGGAAATGGAGTTCGACCAAGCTACGAGGAGAAGTCTTGGGAAGAAGTATCCATCTATAAGATAGATAGCCACCGATGTATTAATCTGTGTTTTCCCTTCGCCCCGCAGACGCTTTGCCCCCAGCGTGGGCGACGTTCAGGCGGACTTCCAGCGGCTGGCCTACACCTTCGAGGAGGCGGGCATCCTGCAGTACGCGGCCATGTGCCACATTGGCTATGCCAAGTGCGAGTCCTATGGCGGAGCGCCGCAGCGCGAATCGGAGGCCTACTTGCGGGCAGCCCGATCCTTCCTCCGCGCACACAACGAAACCGGACGGCTACATCCGCGCACCCGGCACTCCGGGTTCCGGGAGGGAGCTCTACACTGCTACCATCGGGCCGCCGAGCGGGCCGTCGACGGCTGCGTCTTCAAGGCGGCCATTCTCCGAGAGCTGAAGCAGCTGCAGCGGCAGCTGGACAGCACCAGCAGCTTCGCCTCGCCCACCCATCAGATACACGATCTGGAAACGAGCGCCGAGGCGTGCGGACAGCGGGGGGATTACCGGAGTGCCCTGCAGCACTACGACGACATTGTGGACAATGTGTACGAGCGGCGCGGCGCGCGCATGTACGGGGAGCTGCTGCGACGCGTGGAGGTGCTGCGACTGCTGCTTCTGGTGCACCTGAATCTGCCGCCCGCCCGCCAGTCGCCCGCTCACATCAAGCTGATCGAGCACTACTACAGTCTGGCCCAGTTCGAGACGCGCTCGTCCACCCCCGTCGAAGACGATGGCTCGTCGGTGGAGCGACCCGGCGCCTTCGTGCCGCAGCAGCAGCAGTATGCGCTGGCGGAGATCGCGTGCGCCTGGGTGGAACGGAAAATGTGCGACCTGAAGCATCTGCTACGTGATTTTGGCATCGAATTCGGTGCCCTCAGCGAGGCGGAACGCCAGCTGCTCCGAGTGATGCACGCGGACCTGGCCAGGAGCTACTAGCTACTTCACATACACTTGTGTGTCATTTCCACTAAGAGGTGGAGAAACATCGATGCATCGATGTTTTTGAAATGTTTGCGAACATCGATGTTTTTCGGGGAAATATCGATGTTTTTGTCACATCACTAATGTAAGGGAAACAATTTTTAATTTATTTTAAAGGACTTTTTTTCTCTTTTTTAATGAAATTATCGAAAAACTTCGATGTTTTTTTTTCATCGATATTTTTTTATTTATCGAAAAACATCGATGTTTTTCCACTAGAGTTGGAGAAATATCGATGCATCGATGTTTTTTAAATGTTTGGGAGCATCGATGTTTTGTGGGGAATTATCGATGTTTTTTTTGTCACATCACTAAAGTAAGGGAAAAAGTTTTTAATTTATTTTAAAGGATTTTGTTTTCTGTTTTCTTGAAAACATCGAAAAACTTTGATGTTTTTTTTCATCGATATTATTTTATTTATCGAAAAACATCGATGTTTCTCCACCTCTAATCACCACTGACCTATCGGCACCGTGTAACTATCGCTTAAGTGTAACCAAGTCTACCAACTAACCTTTGAACGTGCCTACGCGCAAAGCAAAAAAAGAGAAGTAATTAACGAAATAATTATCTAAATCGTAATCGAAATCGAGGAGAATGTGAGTGAAAGCGCAATAAATAATTGAAACGAAAAGGGAACCATGTACGCAATAAATAAATGTTTAACCATTTAAGCACAAACGATTTGATGAGAATTGTACAATAAATAAAGGGTAACGAGTGGGTTATAAATGATGAAGATGTGACTCCAATCAGTGTTTGGCTTGGGGGTAGGATTTTGGTATTAAACAAGGACTTTTTTGATTAAAAAATACATTTAATCTTAATTAATAATTTGAGACACGTTTCAAGGAAAACAATGAAATATTCTGAAGGAATTTCCCAGGAAAACGTATAAATATATAGCTTAAGGGAGATAAAGTCTAGTACAAATAGGATTAATAGAGTCCAAGGGGTTCTTTAGCTTAAGATTTGTAGTTCCCAAGAAGCTTTCGGTATTATGGTATGCAAAAATCGATTAACTTCGATGTTTTTCGATACATTGGAATACAAAAATCGATTTAAGATCGATTAACATTGCTGGCTGTTCCATCTCTAGTTAAAATTAAGCAGAAATCGATAAACTTCGATGCTGTTCGATATTTTGTAATAAAAAAATCTATTTAAGATCGAATAACATAATTAGCTTTCCAGCGCTAGTTCCAATTAGGCCAAAATATATAAAATTCGATGTTTTCTGATATTTTACCATACAAAAATCGATTTTAAATCGATTAACATTGCTGGCTTTTCCAACTCTAGTTTCAATTACCCGCTAGCTACTAAAGTAACGAGAACAATGACATAGTTCCACCATCTTATACTTTTTGGATGGAATAATCGATAGCTTCGATGTTTTGCAATATTTTCGTATGCTGAAACCGATTTTAAATCGATAAACATCGTTGGCTTTTTCAAATTACCCACAAAGTTACTAAAGTAACGAAAATAATGACATAGTCGCACCATTTTATATATTTGTATGGAATAATCGATAGCTTCAATGTTTTCCGATATTTTGGTATGCAAAAATCGATTTTAAATCGATAAACATCGTTGGCTCTTTCCAATTACCCTTTAAGCTAACAAAGTAACGAGAATAACGACATAATTGCACCATTCGTTTGGTCATTAAATTTCTGTTTATTATTTTTGTAACCGTTTTGTCAAGCAACTCTGTTTCTCAATTAAGTTTATCTAATTAATACGATATTTTGGCTCTGCAATTCAGTTACAATTCCAATTTGTTCAAATATAACCTATCATAATATCATATCCGTGTGTTATCGGTTCCATATCATGTACAACATCACTCATTTGTCATTTTCATTCATTTTCCATGTAATAATCCCGCTCAAAATCGTTTCTGTAAATCGAATATATTATTGTGAATCTCTCGCTCTCTCGGTCGGTTGTCGGTTGTCTCTGTCGCATCCGTGGGAGGGCAGTTATTATAGCGAACATTTTCAGAACGTTTTTGTAGTTTATATATTATTGTATATTGTAGTTTTAATTGTTTTTAATATATGTATATATATTTAAGTATATGTATATAGTTAAGGCGTAAATAAATTACAAAAAAATAAAATATACTTTATATATTTATGTTTTCTTTTTTGTTTTTATATATGAAACCTAGCGAAAAATTAAACGAAATTACATAAGCGCAAGATCACAAGCTGTTTGTAGTTGTTGTTGGTTGGTTGTTGGTTGGTTGGTAGTTCCTCCTGTTGCTTCCATTATTCCATTATTTATTATTATTATTTATACTTTAATTTGTTTATTTAGTTTAATTCGACACATAAAATGAAAAAAATTCAGCTAAAATTTGTGTGTTTCTCCCCGTTTTGTTGGTTGTGTGTGGCTGCTTTTGTTTTATTTGTTTACTGTGTGAATTTTGTGTGTGAACTCAAGACTAATTTGGACAGTAGGTAATACGAGGGCAGGGAAGGGGGTCGATGATAGTTGCCTGAATGTCTGTGTGTGTGCGGGTGTGTGTGTGGTGTGCAGGTGTGCGGGTGTAACTCTAGAGGATAGCATCATCTACTTTCCCGCCTTGGCCTTCTTCTCGTTCTCGGAGGTGATCTTATTCTTCAAATGATCCTTGTAGTCCAGAATGCCGCCCTTCCACTTGGTCACCGTCTCCTTCTCGCACACCCAAATCTCCTCGGCCACCTGGAGAGGTTTATTAACTTGTTAATCAGGGAAACCTAAGCTACAAGCTAGTTAAAAGCCCTACCTGATTAATCAAACGGAAATCGTGACTAACTAGCACCATGCCGCCATCAAAGTCATTGATCGCATCGGCCAGGGCATCGATCGTCTCCATATCCAAGTGATTGGTCGGCTCGTCCAGTAGCAGGAGATGCGGCACCTGCCAGGCCAGCCAGGCAAAGACCACGCGACACCGCTGGCCATCTGAGAGCTGGCGAATGGGACAGACCTGCTGGCGACCCGTGAGCCCGTATCGTCCGATAATCTTACGCATCTCCTCCTTCTCCTTGACATCGGGAAAGGCGCGCATCATGTACTCCAGCGGACTGGCGTCCAAATCGAGCAGTTCGTGCAGATGCTGGTGATAGCGGGCAATGCGCAGATGCGAGTTCTTGCGTATCATGCCAGAGGTGGGCACCAGATCGCCATACAGCAGCTTCAGCAGGGTGGACTTGCCGGCTCCGTTGGGTCCCACCAAAGCGAGACGTGTGTCCAGATCGATGCCAAACTCCAGGTTCTTGTAGATCCAAGGCGTCTCATCGTTGTAGCGGAAGTTGACGTTCTGCCAGGGGATTTATTTAAGGATTTTCCTTGATTTCAGAGAGAGAGAGAGAGAAGAGGAACTCACCTGCACCATAATCACGGGCGGCGGCACCTTGCCGCACGATGGGAAGTAAAAGTTAAGCACCTTGTCATCGGAGACCTTCTCCGTCAGCCCCTGGGCCACCATTTTGGCCAGCGTCTTCTCCTTGGACTGCGCCTGCCGCGCCAACTTGGCGGAGCCGTGACCAAAGCGTGCAATGTAGTTCTTCATGTGCGATATCTGGTCCTGCTCCCAGTTGTACTGCTTCATCTGGTTCTCCAGCAGCTCCATGCGGGTGCGCACGAAGGCCTCATAGTTGCCCGTATAGTATTTGAGTCGCTTGCCCGTCAGATGGATAATGTTCGTGCAGACACCGTTGAGGAAGTCCTGCGAGTGCGAGATGAGCACCAGGATGCGCTTATATGTCTTTAGCTCCTCCTCCAGCCACACGCACGCGTCCAGATCCAGGTGATTCGTCGGCTCGTCCAGCAGCAGCAGATGGGGCTTCACGAACAGGGCACGGGCCAGGGCGATGCGCATGCGCCAGCCGCCAGAGAAATCCTTGGCCTGTTTCTGTTGCATGGCCTTGTCGAACCCGAGACCGTGCAGGATGCGGGCGGCCTTGACCTCGGCCAGATCGGCGGACATATCATCTAGCCGCTCATAGATATCAATCAGCTGCTCCTGCGCATCATCCTCCTCGCTCATGGCCAGCTCCTCGGCCAGCTTCTCCAGCTTAATGCGCTCCTCGTCCACCTCCATGACGCACTGCAGGGCGCTCTTCGAGCTGGCCGGTATTTCGCGCGTCAAATGGAAGATGTCGATGTGCGGCGGTATGGGCACCTCCCGGCCACCGAGCACCGCCAGCAGCGAGGATTTGCCGCATCCATTGAGACCAATCAAACCATATCGACGGCCGCAATTCAGCTCGAGCATTGTGTCCTGCAGCAGCTCGGAGCCAAAGAACGTGATCGAAAAGTTGGCAATCTTCACATCACGCGAACGCGGATGCACGGCCAGTGATCCGGTGCAGGAGCGTGCCTCCGCACTGATCCGGGCCTCCTCCTCCAGCTTGGCGCACAGCTTCTCCTCCTCGGTCAGCTCGCGTTCCGGCTGCCCGTTGGCCTTCTTCGTGGAGGGTATCTGTTGGATCTTCTTGTTGCGGGCATCCTTCTTGCGCTGCGCGTCGCGTTTCTTGGCGTCGGATGGCATTTTAATTATTTATTTGATTTTTTTGTTGTTTTTCGAAAAAGGACTGCGAACGAATCGAAATGGGAATTACAGAGGGATTACTTTTAACTGGTATTATTTGGCACGTTGCTTAGTCCGGAAATGCTTAGCAATTGTGGGAACTTGTTACAAGAACTCCTATGACATATCGTAAGGCCAAAAAGTCGAAGAATACTAGATATTAGGTAGAACTCAGATTCTAAGGCAGCTAAAATTTTGATAAGATTTAAAAACTAGTTAAAATCTATAAACAGCGATGGAGTTGGAGCTGGAGACAACATTTTTAATTGAAACTCATAAATTAACAGAGAAATGAGTGAAAAGGGGGTGGCCCAGTACCCGTTTTGAATGAAATTGAAAATAGAAAAGGTACCACCTATCGATATATGCCTATCGATATATCTACGTTAATATATAAATGAATTTGCATATGTGGATGAATGTGGAATTTGAGTAGAATTCGTTATTAGTAGTTACTAACCACATGTTTTCTCTATTATTACAAAAAAAGTTAAATTTCAAGTAAATTTTGATATAAAAATTATTCCGATTTTATCGATAAATTCAGCTTTTGCTGTAGGCACAAAATATAAGCGATAATTGCTTCGAAATATGACCAAAATTCATCAATAGCAAATAAAAAACCACATTTTTTCGTATTGATATAGAAAAAAACAAATTCACAGAAAAAATCTAAATAAAATGCGCACGATTTTATCGATAAATTCACATTTTGCTGTAAGCACAAAATATAAGCTAAAATTGCTTTGAAATATAACTAGAGTTTGTCAGAAGTACCTAATAACCATATTTATTAAACATAGTTAAAGAGAAAAATTAAATTCCAAGAAAATCGATATAAAAATTCTTTGATTCTATCGATAAATCAATAAAAATGTAAAATTTATAGAGACTATTTCTGGAATATCTTCTTCTATAAGTTACAATACTAAAAGGTTCGAAAATCCATCATATCTGTAAGCAAACTACATTTCTCTATAATTCAAGGGAAAGCTACCAGTTGGCATTAAGGTAATGACTAAACGTTTTTGGGAATAAAACCAGATGTAAGCCAAGGTCTGGGCAATGAAAATTGAATAATTTAGCAGGGTTTATACCCCTCAATCAAAGGAAAATTACATTTAATAAGCACTTGGAAAGGGTTAAACTCTTCGATAAGATGGTCGCGAACCGGAACAGGTGTCAGGTCTGTTGTGGTTTCCTTCTTATCTACAAAAGCAACCACAAGTTTCCCTGGCCAGACACCAATTTCTTTTTTTTTTTTGTTGGTTTTAATTACTTTGAGATTAGCACGAAAAAAAACCGCAGTCTGGGTGTGATTAATGAATTAGAAAGGCATTTGCAATTGTAGATTCTTCGTAGAAAGCATTCCAAGAAATTCCAAGAAAAAGAAAAAACAGCTAAAGCCTCTCTATAGCTATGGGCAGCATTGGTCGCGAGAGAGAGAGAGCAGGATCACATGTAAGAACACCTGAGTCTGCCGCGTGCTGTCTGCTTTTAGGCGCATCTCCTGTCTGTCACAAACAGATGTTCACAGTCCGCTGCATAGCACACACACACACACACGCACACAAAAAAAAAGGCAACAGAGCGGCGCGCACAACTGTTTCAACAAAAATTTTGTGAACTAAATTTTAAAATTAGACAGCGTCAGCAAAAACTCAAAAATTTCCACTGTGCCGCTCTCCTCGCTCGTGTTCTTCCTCTTGCCCTCTCCCTCGCTCTGCCGCTGCTCACTCTGCACACACACTCTCTCTCTGTTGCCGAGGGGAATACTTGGCGGCCTCCCCGCGTCTGGCGGAGATGTCTGAATGGACACTGACTCATCTCGGGATACCCTGTACAAAGGAATCACCTTGAGACGCGACGCGGGGAAATGGCGGGGTAAATGCAGAGCATACAAAAAAAAAAAACTGCAACACACGATCTGCCACCTCGGTCTCGCTCTCGTTTCGGCGGTCCGCTCACCCCCCTTCTCCTCGCTCACTCCAACGCACACTTGACCGATGTTACAACACACACACACACGCGACACGACTCGCAGAAACGGGAAATTGCATGTGTATTGGCGCTGCGCACATTATTGAATTTTCCACGGCGAGAGATGAGATGACATGACGGCCCTGTGCAATTACTCACCTTCGAGGGGACCTGGTAAATAAATAAGAACGTGTCGCGCACAGGAGTCTGGTAAGCTGGTAGGGTGACGTTAAACGCTAGTTACGCTATGTAACGCCTGCTGCTCGGATCGGAGGGGAACTGATCGGATCGGATCGCACACACACGCACGCACGGAGCAGCTGCTGAAAAGTGCTGCTGCCAGTGACCGTTTTCGGTAGAAAAAGAGAGAGACGACTGAGCTGAACGGGATGGGAGAATGTCTCCACGTGTTCGCGGTCGCGTTTTGTGCGGGAGAGCATTCGACCGCCAACGGGTTGAGGTCACACTGGGCACGGCCACACTGGCCACGAATGGCGCGATACTATCAGTTACCTTACATTTAAATCTGTAGTAAGTTAATTTAATGATATGTTCGATAGCTATCATGTAAGTTACATTAAATTTTGTCTTTATTCATGTAATCATTAGAAAACCAGCAATAGGTGAAAAGAAGAAAGAATAAAACCAAATATAACCGATGAGAAACCGATATATCACGAGCCTCGAAGAAAAACGCGTTAGGCTATACCCACCACCCGAGTATAAAAAAGAAGCTGGGCACACTAGGCTACAGTAAGGTAAACAAAAGTTGTTGTCTTTTATTGGCGTTTTATTTTGAGTGGCAGAAGGAGAGAGCTGGCCCAAATAGGCCACAAGCTGGCCATGGCGAAGCTCAGCGACACCAAGATCCCGATCACGGACTTCCTGGAGGCGTACCGCCGCCAGCCGTGCCTGTATAACTCCGTGCTGGACACTTACAAGAACCGTGTGTCCCGCGAGGAAGCCTACGAGGCGATAATCAAAGCTCTCAAGATCCCCCAACTAACCGTGGTGGACATCAAGCTGAAGATCAAGAGCGTGCGCACCGTCTACTCCAAGGAGCTGCGCATCTGGATGCGCGAGAAGGAGCTGGGCCGGTCCTACGAGCCGAAGTTGTTCTGGTTCAAGCTGGCGGACTCGTTCCTTCGCTCCGTTTCGCTCTATAACTGCAAACGGGTGAGTTGGACTTACAACCATCCCCCCGTGATCTTACAGCTAACCATTCCCATTCTCAGTCCAAGAACAACAAGCAACCTCAAACGCCGGTTAAGACGGAGTCCCTGACGCCGCCGAGCAAACTACTGTTCACTGCCACAGCGGACATAAGCATGAGCGAGGATGCCCTGGAGGAGGAGGTTGATGAGGTGCAAGGCGAAACCGTTTCGGAGCCGCAGCCAGATGATCACCCTCGCCCGGACAGTGCCCAGCCCCCGGAGAACGCTTGCATCATTTCCCTGGCCGCAGAGAGCGGACGCGGTGGCAAGGCCGAGCTCATTATTGATGATTCCACGCTTTGCTTGGTCGACCCCCAGCAGCAGCAGCATCAGCAGCACCAGGCACAACCACATGCTCATCTTCATCCCAGTTCCCATCACCAGCAGCAGCAGCTGCAGCAGATCCCATCATCTCATCCCAACGCACCAGCACAACAACGAAAAATGAAGTACAACAACTCTGGACCGAGCCTTGACTCTGCCGGCGAGGATGAGCTGGTGATCTTTGGCCAGAGCATCGCATCCCAGCTGCGCACAATCACGGATTCGTATTCACGATCCGTGGCCAAGCTGCGCATCCAGCAGGTGCTGTTCGAGGCGGAAACTGGCCAGTTTCAGAGTGGCGATGTTGCCAGTCCGCACATCCAGCAGCACACCTTTTAATCCTTAAGTCCTAGATTGTAGCTCAAATTTTCATATTTATACCCTTGCAATAGTCGAGATAGTGCTCAGTCTCGACCCCATTTGGAGACGGAGATGCGCTGTAAAAAAGCGTCATAAACTGCACTGGATATAATATTTTGAAGGGTTCTTTTGTATTAGTCCTTTTCCTTAATTGTAGTTTTCATTCCAATGATTCAATGATTAACGACTACTTTTAAACAAATGTAAATATGACTTTGGAAAAAATATATACATATATGCCCGTACCTCTAAAGAATTGGAAACAATTAGATTTTTTGATTTAAATTTTAAAACCGGCAATCATTCCAACACTTTTTACATACATCCTGGTCTTACACATATTTTACCCATGCAGTGGCGCCCACCGTTTCCAGAGTCGCATTTTTTCCATCAAATCTGGCTTTTTTTAAAGACCATTAACTAGAAATATTTATAAACAGAGGGCAACGGTAATTCTGGCTTATTATTTTTGTAAAATGTTTTTTTAACGATGAAACAATTATTACTGATACTGTTTTGTCGATACTTGTACTTAAGACAGCGTTACAAAGGATCGTTACATCGTTACTTTTAAGAATACTTTTAAGGATATTTTTAAGCAAAATACCTAATATCTGACTTTGTTCGCTTTAAAACTAATTCCAAGAAGTGAGACCGCCAAGCTTAAACGGATGTACATATTCACGTATACATTTATTACGTATACGCACAAATCACGTGAAATCAGAAAATCATTATGATAATATTATGAATAATAATATAAGAATACAAAACTAAGATTGCTCTTCTCTTCTCGGCATAATAAAACTAACAAATAAACGTTTTGGAAACGAGGCTTTTTTATTGGCTTCTCCAACAATTTTTTGGCCGTTTTTTTACGTTCTTCCCGTCAAAACTAGCTTTTTTCAGGGAAATCTTGGCAACACTGATGGCGACCGCAAAGCGGTCAAGACATTGGAGTTGCCACATATCAAAAAGTTTCCGGTTGTTCAACCATTTTCACCGCCTGAACCCTCTATATGGGTGCGCAACCCTGGGAGGCTTGCGGGAAATGCGATTTTTATCTGAAAAATCAAGAAAAACCTTCAAGAAAGCCCCGTTAACATTCCCACTTTTCCCTTAAAGTTTCGCGCCTTAGTTCATGAGTCTGGCAACGCCGTTCATGAGAGCTAATCTTTAGCGATTTAAGTGAGACCAACTGTCGTGTAGGGAAAAATCCGCTCTTTCTCCGACGATATTTAGCATTATGACCGGAAATCTGCAAAGCACACTGCACTTTACGCGCGATTTCCGATAGTATCGATAGTAACTAACATCGATGATTCTGCAGCTCAGCAGTTGCCTTTTGCCTGGTGAAGATTTATTAAATTAAACAAATTAGAACGCTTAAGACCGAGTTGCATATGGTGCAGTTTAATCTAATCGTGAGTATCGCAACGCCAGCGTCTTTCATCTTTCCGACCGAAACCAAGAACGCACACAGCCTCAGCGCTGCTGCTGGCACACACACACAGTCGCCGTCGTTCACCCACTGCATTGTTTCTGTTCTGACTGTGGCAATTTCTTTTCGTGGGTCTATTTTTTATACATTACAGCGACGGTAATTTTCCCCTTTTCGTTTTTTTTTTGTATCGAGTTGAATTTTTTTCGTTAACGCGTGTGCGGAGCCCCTCGGAAAGGGCGAGAAAAAAAAATGCAGCGTAGAGAGGAGTGGAGAGAGTTTTTGTTGTTGTTGCTGGCTGCCCTGGCCTGGCTGCAATAATGAAAAATTCGGTGAAGCAGACACATACACACACATAAAAGCATTTGCCTGTGCGCGCTGGTATTGTGTGCGTGTGTGTGTTGGTGTGCGAAGAAGCAGTTCATTTTCACTTGTTATTGTGAATTGCAAAAGTTCCGGGAATCAAACGAAGTACGAAAAAGTGTAAGAAAAAGTGTGTTTCTGCAACCTGAAAAGCTCACAGGCTCAAAAACACGAACACAAACCCACACACACGCACACATATGCAACCTAGTCGGGCGTATGTATGCAAGTACAAATGTGTCTGGCAAAAAAGGAGTTTGGTGCATGCAGTCTCCTGTTCTGTTCTGTTCTGTTCTGTTGTTGTTGTTGCGGCTGCCAACCTTGACTTACGCATCGTATCTCTCCACTCTCTCTCTCGCTCTCTCTCTATCTCCCTCTCTTTTTCTCCCTTGCACCTTTCATTGCTGTTTTCTGCGCTTGGCGCTCATTTGACATTTTGCTCAAACATGTTGCGTTGTGTCTTCAGGTCTCTGCATGTGTGTGTGTGTGTGTGTGTGTGCTGCCCCCTCTCTCTCTCTCTCTCATCTCACTCTGTGTGTGTATGCGTGTGTAAAATACAAAAAAAAAAAAGGGGCAACAAAAAAAATAGTGCAAAACAATTGATTCGGAAATCGCAAGTCGGTTCGTACACCTCATTTCTATATATCCGCAGCGAAAAGTCCGTTAATGCGCGCGCGCTCTGTTGCCCAGTTAGGGAAGTCCAATTGGCTCAGCTGACAAGTGCAGTTACTTCTTCGCCTGTCGCCTCTCGCCCGCCCCCGTCCGACGCTGCTTTTGTTTTGGACTGTCAAACGAAACGAAAGGGAGCAAGAAAAAATAGAAACGCAGAGAATCCGAATCGGAGGTGGAAAAGTCGAAAGGAAAAACTCCAAATCAGTTTAGTTTGTCAATTAAATTCGCCCAAAATCGTATTTGTGTAATTCTTTATTTCGGTTCGGTTCGGTTCGTTCGGTTTTCTCTCTTTTTCTACTTTCCGCTTCTGGTTGTTGTTTTTGTATTTTGATAATAACCAATAGAGACATACACATACCTCTATATATGCTCACATATACACTTTTGCAGCTCATTGAACACGCTGACGTATATGTATATATAAGCCGCAATTCGATGCCCAACCAATAAACAAACGACGCCGAACGATCGCCGCCACCCCATTACTACTTCCCCCGCACCCCCTGCCACGAGCACCACCATCATCCCTGATCATCTATCACTACCCGACGCCCAACGCCCGCAAGAGGAGGAAGAGGAAGGGAGGGAGGAGGAGGAGGAGGAGGAGCACCCTGCCTGTGGCCAGGTAGTGGCCACCTGCTGCTCCGCCGTCTCCACCTAGCTGCTTAGCTTGCGCCTAAACCGAACCAGAACCCGATTGAGAAACAGAACACCCCAAACAGTCGCCATGAAGGTGGACACGGTGAAGCTGAAGAAGGGCTCCTCGGAGCTCACAGCCGAGTGTCGCGAGCTGATCGATGAGCTAACCAAGCGCCGGACACGGGCGGAGCTGCTCGAGTTCCTGGACACTGTCCACGTGTGGATCTATGGCAAGTGCGAGCTCTATCACTGGATCGAGATCCTCGATCGTTTCGACAAGATCCTGGAGGAGGCAGCCCGTCATGTCAACGCCAATGAATTTGTGCTGCAGTGCGACACCAATTTCCAGGATATGGTGAGCTTATTACCTCTATTATGTCTTTAATTTCCTGTAAAACGTATGTTTTCTTGTCGTAGGATGTCACTTTGCTGCTGCACGTGCTCAACTTCACCACATTGCTGATTGAGCACTCGTTCTCGCGCCACCTGTACAACTCCATCGAGCACCTGACGCAGCTGCTCTCCTCACAGAACATGGACATAGTCCTGGCCGTCCTCAACCTGCTCTACATGTTCTCCAAGCGCAGCAACTTCATACCCCGCCTGCCGTTCGAGAAGAAGGAGCTGCTGATTGTGAAGCTCTTCAACATAGCCGAGCGCTGGGGCGATCCCAACTATGGCCTGTCGCTCAAGGACTGCTGCATCGGCGAGCCCAAGCTGGAGTTTCTCTACCAGCTGTGCATCGACTATGTGGACGAGCACGGTCATGCCGCCCAGCTGGAAATACCGGACATGATGGACCTCTGCCACACGGCAGCGGCACCCGAGGTGATCAAGACGATTGCCGGACAGATCTCAAAGCCCAGTGAGGCCATCAAGGTGAGAGTTAAAGCCCTACTTCTTATTAATAACTAATAACCCAATTTTCCCTGCTTTACAGATGCGCATTGCCCATCGCGTGCGCCTGATCTCTGGCTTCAACAACTACAAGCTGCGCCTGCAGTTCGTCCAGGCCCGCCTGCAGGCCGTCTCCATTCTGATCTACTCGAATGCCCTGCAGGACAACACGGACAAGGTGCTGTATGCCGGCTTCGGCGAGGAGCTGTGCGAGCTAATTGACAAGGAGGACGTGCACCTGGTGGAGATACGCGCGGCAGTGCTGCGCACTCTCACCTCAATGCTGCACTTTGACCGCAACCCAAATGTGCCCAGGTAAGCACCTGCCACCTCGGTTCCATGTCTGATCCCCCGATAATTGCCTCTCTCCTCTACGCTTTCGTTTCTGTGCAGCAGGGCCGGGTCGCGTCTGATGAAGATCGTCCACTATACTGGGGCTGAGAGGCAGGGCGGTACACTGCCGCTGCTGGTGCGTGATTGCATCGACAACCTGACCACACACGGACTCACCGAGCGATATCCCCTCATTCTGGCCACCTCGCTATTCTCGCTGTTGTACCATCTGGCCAGCTATGAGATGGGCGGCTCTGCGCTGGTCAAGAGCGGCATGATGCAGTCGTTGCTGTGCGTCATCAGCTGGCCGGGCGTCGATCTCGAGCACATTACGTTCGTGACGCGGGCGGTGCGGGTCATTGACCTGATCACCAACATAGACATTGCCCGTTTCCATCAGAACAACGGCCTCAATGTCTTCATCGATCGGCTGGAGAAGGAGATCAAGAGCTGCTGCAAGGCGCTGGCCGACATTGGCATCACCCTGAAGGAGTCGACGCTGCGCGACGAAGATCAGAAGCTGGACACCTCGCTGGATCAGGCTGATGAGGATGGAGAGGGTGAGTGTTGGGGTTTCTTGGGAGGGGTTTTAGTAGTATCAAATTCGCTAGGTTTCTTGTTAGTTCATTTATTTATTTAATAACTCGTAAACACATCCCTCAAGTCTCGCCTTGAATTCCGGGTATGAGCTCCAAGTTTTAGGGTAAACAAAAAGCTTTCCTAGAGGGGGAATCGGACTGAGACTTTATAAACAATCTTCTCGAATTTCCCAGACTGCCATTCGCGCTTAAAAGGGGTTTCAAATGTAAACTTACAGGCTTTTAGTTCAAAATAATAACGGCGGCTGGCTTTTATTTTTATAACTTTTCTTTTTCTCTATTCGAAACGTGTCGATCGCTCTTTTTGCCTTCATCTCCAAAGTCTCGCCTTGAATTTCGAGTAGGAGCTCAAGTTTTAGGGTAAACAAAGCTTTCCTAGAGGGGGAGTCAGACTGAGACCGATAATTTGTGCTTATAAACAATCTTATCGAATTTACCAGACTGCAATTCCCGCTTAAAAGGGGTTTCTAATGTAAATTTCCTGGTTTTTAGTTCAAAATAATAACGACGGTTGGCTTTTATTTTTATAACTTCTCCTCTTCTCGATCCGAAACGTGTCGATCACTCCAAAGTCTCGCCTTGAATTCCGCGTAGGAGCTCAAGTTTTAGGGTAAACAAAGCTTTCCTAGAGGGGGAGTCAGACTGAGACCGATCATTTCTGCTTATAAACAATCTTCTCGAGTTTCCCAGACTGCCATTCGCGCTTAAAAGGGGTTTCAAATGTAAACTTCCAGGCTTTTATTATACCCTTGCAGAGGGTATTATAATTTTGCCATGATATTTGCAACGCAGTAAAGGAGACATCTCCGACCCCATAAGGTATATATATTCTTGATTAGCATCACCAGCCGAGTCGATCTAGCCATGTCTCTCTCAGTTTTTGAGCTATCGAGCTGAAATTTTCAGCATAGTCTTATTTCTATAGCACGCAATTTATATATGTCGGAGCGGCCGAAATCAGACCACTAAAGCTGCCATAGGAATGATGGCGAAATAAATGTACAAAAATTTTACTTCTTTGTTTTTCAAGGTATTTTTATAAATTTTGACATATAGCAGTTTTTTATGGTTCTAGAATTACGGTTTTACGTTCATTAAGATCGTCCAACTATATCATATAGCTGCCATAGAAGCGATCGGTTGATTTATTTGAAATATGTAAAATTCTACATGTAAAATGTAAAATTTACGAAATTTGATATATTTTCAACATTACTAAAATTGATTGATTTTCAATGATCCAATTGCTGACTGCAAGGGTATACAAACTTCCGAAGTTAGCTTTCTTTCTTGTTATAACTTGTCTTTTTCTCAATCCGAAACGTGTCGATCGTTCTTATTCGCTTAACCAAAGTGACCGTATATTCTTTTCTTAAAAAATCTAACCTAATTCTATGCGTTAGGACTATTATCGATAACTAATGAGGTGTTTACACTAATATTACTTTAGACAAGCATCTGGGGTTTTTCCACTTTTCCCTACAAACAAAGCCTTTAAACCCTCAATCTCTCCCCCTCTTCACCCTAGATGGCACCGGCGAGAACGCCTCTATAGCCAGTGGCAGTGGCTCTCCGCGTCGCGAGAACTCGAGCGATGGCGGAGCCGCCTCAGGAGCAGGTCTCCTGGACATTGGCGGTGCACGCGGAGGCGGAGGGGCGGCTGGCGCAGACAACGTACCCCCGCGGCCGGCTGTCATGTATCCCACAAACAGTTACTACGCCCGCCCGCTGGCCGAGCGCAAGGCGGAGCTCTCGTCGCAGCTGCCGAGCAGCCTGCAGCCGAAGAAGCCCTCGTGCGTCACCCAGCGTGCGGCGCTGCTCAAGTCGATGCTGAATTTCCTGAAGAAGAGCATCCAGGATCATGCCCACTTTAGCAACATGCGGAATATCATGGAGACGAGCCTCACCCAGTCCCTGCGTCACATCATCGCCAACGCGGAGTACTATGGGCCGTCGCTCTTCCTGCTGGCCACCGATGTGGTCACCGTGTATGTATTTAATGAGCCCTCGCTGCTCTCGTCGCTGCAGGACCTCGGGATCACCAGTGTGATGTTGAAGGCTCTGCTCCAGAAGGATGTGCCGGCCACCCGCGAGGTTCTGGGCTCGCTGCCCAATGTCTTTTCGGCGTTGTGCTTGAATGAGCGAGGTTTGTTTGAGTTTCTCTCGTACGATCCGTTCGACAAGGTGCTGAAGGTGCTGCTCTCGCCGGACTATTTGGTGGCCATGCGGCGACGTCGCTCCTCGGATCCCCTCGGGGATACGGCCACCAATCTGGGCAATGCCATGGACGACCTGATCAAGCACCATCCCTACTTACGGGCCGATGCCACCGAGGCCATTGTGCGGCTCCTCAACGAGTTGGTTCGCTTGGGTTCCGATCCCAGCTTCATTTGCTGGCGGGCGAACAAGGAGGGAGCCTCGGGCTCTGGTTCGGGACATGGCCATGGTGCGGCCCACCACGGCCCGGCCTCGGCCCCGTCGCCCATGGTGATGGTGGCGGGCTCTGGCGGCGTCCAGGGTGCGGCCGATACCAACGATAGCAGCGGCGATGACGACGACGATGATGATGAGATGAGCTCCGCCTCGCAGCAGCAACAGCAGGTGGCAGCAGGCAGCGGTGCCACCACACCCAGGACAGGTCAGGCGGCGGCAGGAGCTGGAGCTGGAGGAGGAGCTGGAACCACGACTGTCGTCAAGGTGGTGACTCCGCCGGAGCGGGAGGCCATCCCCCTCATCGACTACATCCTGAACGTGATGAAGTTCATCGAGGCAATCTTCAGCAACAGCCCCAACGGCGACCATTGCCGCGACTTTGTGCTCCACGGCGGCCTAAAGCCCATCCTGCAGCTGCTCTCGCTGCCCAATCTCCCCGTGGATTCGCCAGTGTCCACCACCTCGCAGGCGGTGGCCAACGTATGCAAGGCGATCCTGAGTCAGGCGCAGGAGACCAAGGTCCTGGACGTGGCCCTCAAGCAACTGGCGGACATTGTGGCCCAGCTGAAGCCGCTAATCAAGCACTTTACCTTCCCAGGGGGCAGTGTCCTGCTAGCGGAGCTTGTCTGCTGCCAGCGACTGGAGGATGGCTTCGCCAATGCCGAATACACGCCCATCCTGCACAACATGAGCTTTGTCCATGGTTACGTGGTGATGCTGGTCCACCTCTGTCGCAATGCCTCCAACGAAATGCGGGCGATTCTCCTCAAGCGCTGGGGCGTAAACCGGGAGACTGGCGTCCAACTGCTGCAGCAGCTCGTCCAGCTGTACATCTCGCTGGTGTGGGAGAGCACCATCCTCCTCAATCTGTGCTCCGATGAGCCCACCCAGCATCCCGACTTGATTTGGGATGAGATTGCCGCCCAAATGTCGGCGGCAGCTGGAACCTCGGATCCCCTTACCGAGGCAGAGCTCTCACGGAAGCTAGAGCGTGCCGCCGAGTTCCGGACAAAGTACACACCGGAGGAGCAGTTCCGCTACATTAAATCCTTGCTGGCTGCTAGCTCCCGGCTGGGCCGAGCCCTTGCCGAGCTGCTGGGCACGCTGGTGAAGCTATCGGTGGGCTCCCCACAGACCCGCCAGCGGCGCATCAACGATCTGATTAGCAACATCAACAAAGTTCCTACGCCCGAGGCCCGCGAGATAGCCCGCATCCTCAGCTCCATACTGGTCAATGGCTTTAGCCACGAGAGCATCCTGCCCAAGCCGGTGCCGAAGCTGAAGCTGACGTTCCTCATCTGCTCCGTGGGCTTCACCGGTCCCATGCTATTCGATGACAAGCGCAGCGCCTTCCACCTGATGATCTCGCAGTTTTGCGCGGAGAATGGCCTCAAGGCCTTCTTTGAGATGTTCTATTGGGCTTTGTCGTTGGATACGGGCTCGCAGAAGTTTGACTTTGATCAGTGGGCCTCCATGGAGGATCTGATGCAGCCGCATGAGGATGACAAGCGTGACTGCCCGGAGGGCACTGGGGAGTTTCTCGATGCCTGGCTGCAGCTGCTCGAGAAGATGGTGAATCCGAGGGCTATGCTTGATTCTCCTTACACCATGAGTCCGAGGTTGAACTATCTCCCAGACTCGGTGCCCTTTGAGCCCGTGTTTTACTTGATACACATCCATCAGCTGGCCATGCAGGCGCTGCGCAGGATCTGGGCGCGACGGCCTATACCCAACTATGGGCCGAGTATGTTTGAGACCATGATTCTCATACTGAAGCACCTGATCAAGTCGCACCAGACCCTGCTGGATCGGTATCACACGCGGATGAAGGAGATCAAGTTTGAGAATTTGTACATTCGCAGCACCGACGACGGCCTCAATGCGGACCACATCAAGATGCTCACCGATATGGGCTTCATGCACTACCACGTCATCGAGGCGCTGCGCAGCAATGCCTCTCTGGAGGAGGCCACCGATTACCTCCTGAACAACCCAGAGGCCAGTGCCCTGTGGCAGTCGGGGAATTCTGGTAACTCGAGTGGCAGCAGTGCTCCCCCGCCGCCGCCTTCCATGGATGTGGATGTGGAGATGGAGGGAGCCGCCGCCGCTGGCAGTGGTGAGACCAATACCGCCTCCTCCTCCTCCTCGTCCACCTACGACTACAAGCACCTGAAGCTGATGCCCTCGCTGATCTTTGATCGCTTCTGCGACGAGGCCATTTCGCGGGCCTTTGAGTTCATGGAGGCCATCCCGGACACGGTCAACAGTGCCGCCGACTTGATTGCCGTGCTCTATCGCCGCCACAATCACCTGAACAAGCAGGTGTTTGTCACCAACTTTGTGCGCAACATCATCCAGTGGGTGGACTTTACCCTGCAGCTCTTCGAGCCCGAGAAGGGTCCCGCCAAGGCCTCGCGCCTGGAGGAGTGCCTCACTGGGATGACGGCCACCCGGCTGTTTGTGCGCCTCAAGACCTCGACGCTGCTGCTCGAGGAGAACTACAGTGATCTCCATCGCCCGCTAGTGGAGGCCATTACCGCTCAGGATGCCATGGTGTCCCTCGTCAAGCTGCTCGACTGCATGAGCCAGTGGATGCTGGAGCAGGCCAGCAGTCGGGCGCCATCGGTGCCAAGGTGGGTGCAGAACCTGGTGGACCTCATCGATGCCATCGATAGCATCAGCCACATCCTGCAGCGCAAGGCCAACATGCGGGCGGTGAGCAGCGATGTGTGGCGCTGGTATGACGCCTCCACGGGCAAGTGGAACGCCTACTCGGAGGCCAACAACGAGCTGATACGGAATGCCTATGCCGCCGGCGAGCGCTGGCTGCACATCAACATTGGCAGGCAGCGCTGCACTGTGAGCTTGAACTGCATGACCCAGGTGAGCGAGGCCTCTGGCACCCATCGTCCCGTCTTTCCCGCGTTGAAGCTGAGCGAGGCCATCACCAATCTGCACAACCCAGTGGCCCTGCACAAGGTGGAGAACCTACTGAATCGCGTGGTACGCACCTCGCCCGATGGCAAGGGCACTGTGCACACGGATGAGCTGATTCCCCTGCGCCAGCTGGTCAACTTTAACGATCAGTCGGGCACGGCCTCCACGGACAACCCAGGTGAGACAGAGGGCGGAGCTGGTGAGGATAACCATGGTGGCTCACCACCCCCGGCCATGACCACGCGCAGCAAGTCGCGGCAAAAGAATGCCGCCGCTGCTGCCGCCGCCAAGGTGAAGACTTCGGCGCAGTCCATCATCCTCAATGAGGAGCAGGTGGGCCTGAGCAAGTTCGACTGCGGCCGCATCATTGGCAGCATTGTGGATCTCCTCCAGCCGGCGAATCTCCTCCACAACGAGACGAAGCTCTCGCTGCTCCGCCTCTGCGCTCGCCTCACGCGCAACTATGACAACGCCCAGGTGTTCATCCGTCGCGGGGGAGTGCGCATGCTGCTGCACCTCCAGCAGGCCTGCAGCTTCATGGGCTTCCCCACCTACGCCATCATCATCCTACGGCATGTCCTGGAGGCCCCGCCCGTGCTGCAGGAGGCCATGGAACGAGTGCTGGGCATGCGGGCCGCCGGGATAGTGCCCGTGGGGCATCGTGACTTGATCTACGTGCTCACCCAGGTGTCGACGGCGGTGTCGCGGAATCCGCAGATCTTTGTGGCCGCCGCCAAGGAGATGCTCAAGGGCGAGTATCTGCTCAACTCGAGCAGCTCCACGCTGGCCGACGACGCGCGCGTCATGGTCAAGTCCAAGTTTGGGCAGCAGCCCACAGCGGCGGCCGGAGGGGCCACGCCCCAAGCACCACAGACATCGCCGCAGCCAGCGGCCAAGGATGACTTGAAAGACGATCCGCAGGTGCAATCCTCAGTGGCCGTGCTCAAGGATCTCCTCCATGGCCTAGTGCAGCCCTGCTGGCACTACGGAGGCTCGGGAGCCACAGATCGTGGTGGGCATGGCGCTGCAGAGCTAGTGCAGCCGGATCAGCCGCCGGGCACGACCCAAGGATCCCACGACGATGAGTTATTCTACCGCTTCCAGGAGACCCCTGCACCCGCCACAAACACAAGCAAGAAGCAGTCCTCGGGCTCGGATAAGGGCACTGGAGGACCGACCACGGACAAGTTCGAGCCCTGCTGCTGCACCTGGCACATCCCCACGAGCGCCCACAGCCACGCCAAGCCCACCATCTCGCGGGCCACGCTGCTGAAGCTCCTGGCGGACTCCACACGAGCCTACCAGTCTTTGGTTCCCCGCGTCCTGCTCTCGCACATCTACACGCCGGCAGACAGTCCCCTGATCACTGCCCCCCAGCAGACGTTCCTTGGCGTCCTCCTCGATCGCTTCCTGCCGCTGACGCAGCGCCACCATGTGCCCGAGGTGAGTACCATGACGCGGGTGCTGGTGTGCTCCCTCTCGGACTGCTACCAGCAGCCAGGGGTCCAAGTGCAGGTGGCCGAGGAGCTGCATGCGGCGGTGGCACGGGCCCTGGCCCAGCCAGACTCCTCGGAGAAGCACACGCGCCTCCAGGTGCTGATGAGCCTGTTCCCCAACCTCATCGAGTCGCCGATGCTCTACGACAAGGTGCACATGCATCGCAACAACATGTACCGCGTCCTGCTGCGCCAGGGCGTGATGACCTACCTGACCAAGGTGGCCCAGTACAAGGATCTGTCCAATCACAACACTTTGAGCACTTTGGCCGCCATCCTGCGGCCCATGGAGATCCTGCTGAGGTTCAGTGTGTCCACCACCACGCTCGGTTCGAAGCGCATACTCTTTGGCAGCGGCAATGCCAGCGGAGCTGCCAATGGTTCGGGTGCGAATGGAAGTGGTGTAGGAGGTGCCAGTGGCAGTGGCACTGGCCCTGGATCGGGCAATACCTATGGAGCCATCATCAACAGGCGGCTGTATCCGCGCCTCGCCGCCCGCACTGCTGTAAGCGCCGCTGTGGAGCGCTCCAATGCCATGGGCGGTGAGCATGTGCTCCGCGACATCATCCGGAATGTGCTCTCCGATCGCCGGCATGCCTTCGAGTTCATCTTCAACTCGGACGAGATGGCCGTGGACGCGGAGGACTCACCAGCCACGGGCGGCGGCCCCTCGGGAGCCGGGCCCTCGGGCTCTGGCACGGGCTCGGGAGCGGGCACCGTTGCCGTCATCGATGTGGTCGAGGAGCGCAGCAATGGCGGCGACACCAGCGATCCGCCAGCCAATGTAGGCGGCGGCTCGGCTGCCGGCGGTCAATCTGGCTCCGGTTCCGGCAGCTCGGGACCCGTGCGTCCCGTGCTCAACTTTGACCAGCTGTGGGACGATTTCCTCCAGAGCGAGGGCCTGCGTCTGGCCTCGCGGGCCATTGGCGGCTCGGGAACGGGCAGCGGAACCTCCGGAGCGGGCTCTGCCTCGCAGCAGAATGGCAGCAGTGCGGCAGGAGGAGGTGGAGGAGCAGGAGGAGCCTCCTCCAATGCCAGCAATTCTGGGAATAACTCAACCAACGTGGATCCCCGGCTGCGCAACAATCCCGAGGCGGATGTGGCCAACAATACCAACAATACCGGCGCCAACAATGCAGGCTCCTCCTCGGTCAACGACAATGGCATCGGTGGGGGCGGTGGCAGCGATGGCGCCTCCACCTCCTCGGACACTGGAGCCCCAGGCGGCGGAGGGGCACGCGGTGAGATGAACGCCTCGCTGCTCGGGGAGATCAGCACCACCGACTCGGACTCGGATGCCTCCACGGAGAACGACGAGCGGAATGAGGAGGATGAGGATGAGGATGATGAGGCCCCTGACGAGGATGTGGACGAGCACAGCGAGACGGATGTGGACGAGGAGCGTCCCTTCATCGAGGTCTTTGATCACATCTACGAACCCGAATCCTCGGAGACGGCCTCCAACGATGCGGATGTGGATAACGACGATGATGAGGATGAGGACGAGGACGTTGACGATGACGAGGACGATGATGATGACGATGGCGATGACGAGGATCGCGAGGAGCGACAGAGCATCATCGATGCTGAGTTGGAGAACCAAATAGACCTGGCCATCGCCCTGACCTCACCCTCTAGGGTCCAGCAGCGTCCGCGACGCAGTGCAGCGGTCAATGCCGGGTCGGGTGATGGCTCCGCCAATCGCAACAATACTAGAGACGATGACGACGATGATGCGGACAACGATCCCGATGGGGATCAGGATGTGGACCCTGTGCGAGCTGCGGCTGAGGCCCAGGAGGAGGCGTATCTGTACGAGCGCCTGGTGGGCGACAGTCCGCATTTGATGCCCACGCCGCCGGCCAGCTTCCGGGTGCGGATGAACAGCTCCATTGCCCAGCCGCTGGACATTGATGTGAATGGCGGCGGCGGAGGAGGCAGTGGCGGCCCAGGAGCTGGTTCTCTCGCTGGCAATTCCGGCCCACGCGGTGGCTTCTCTTTGCGTGGCACAAGTGGCTCATCCTCGGCCGCCCTGCGTCCCTCGTCCAGCTCCTGGATGGCTCCTGATTTCAACTTTATTGGGGTTTCCCTTGGAGGCAGTGAAAGAGCCTCTGGGAGTGGAGAAAGAGCCAGTGGTAGCGGCACTGCCAACGGAGGCGAGGTGAACGCCTTTCTCACGCCCTCGCTATCGGGCGGCGCCTCTGGCAGTGGCCAGAACATGAACAACCTCCTGGACGATCAGCCCAGCGGAAGCGGCACCGGAGGCGGTGCATCAGCAGCAGCAGGAGCAGCCTCGGGTCCCAGCACCAGCACTGGAGCAGGAGCCAGCGGAAGTGGCAGCGGCGGAGGAGGCACTGCAGCCGCCCAGCATCCCAATGCCACGCTCTGCACCAACGGCGTGCGCCGGCGCCTGCTCTACCTGGACCAGCAGTACTGCGTGTGCATGCCCACGCACCAGAATCCCACAGAGGAGACCCAGATGGAGACCTTTACGCAGGATGGTGAGTGGAGCAGTTGGGAGGAGGAGGGGATTCCCTTTTACCTTTGTTTTCTCAAACCCCTTTAGCTCTCCACTGGTGGCTGGAGGAGGCCAAGGCTTTGGACATGGAAAGCCAGACGGACGCCTGCCTATATGCCGCCCACTTCCTGCTGCCGCATCTCATCATGGAGCTCAAGGCGGCGCATCAGCAGCGCAAGCAGGAGGAGGCCGCTCGCCAGGCCAGTGCTGCAGCCACAACAGCAGCCACCACGGCTCCAGCTCCAGCCTCTGCCGTGACAACAGCCGCAGGAGGAGGTTCCACCACGACCTCGTTTATAGCCTCTAGTTTGCTGGGTTCGGGAGCGGGAGGAGGCTCTAGTAGCGGCAACAGCCAGGTGGTTCCCCCCGTGGCCGCCTCTGCTACGGGCGGCACGCGTCGCAGCTCGATTCCTCGCCTGATACCCTCAAACTTTGGCGCCAGTCAGGCAGGGGAGGCAGGAGGAGCCAGTGAGGAGGGAGGCAGTGCCACCAGTCCATTCCTGCAACTGCCCTCAAGTGGTGAGTGATAAAGAGAGCCAAGAAGAGGAGCCCCTCTAAGCCATAACCTTCCCTTCTTCCTTCCTTCCTCCTTCCCTCCTTAGCTTCCAACAACAGCACTGGAGGTGGCTCTGCGGAGTCCCAAACGTCGACCACAACGACTACGACGCGTGGCCACCGCCGCGGTCGCCCTGGAGCCCCGCCCATCTTCAACATCTACGCGGAGATCGATCTGACCAACGAGACGGACAGTCAGGGCGCCACCTCCACCAACTCGACACCAACTACGGCTACGGAGGGTGGAGGAGCAGCAGCAGCAGACACCCCGCAGCAACAGCAGTCGCAGCCGGCACAGCAGAACTTCTTCTCCTCGAACTCGACCTCGAACTCCAGCCAGAACCAGAGCCAGAACCAAAGGATACCTTTGGTGCTGCCCTCGCCCACCAGCAGCAGGCCCCTGCGTCCGTACTCGCGTCTGGATGATGCCGAGCTGCTCCTAATGCAGGTGAGTAACAGCTACCAGGAGCTGCCTTTAAGGCTTTAGCCAATCTCCTTTCCCTTTGCCCTTAGCTGGCTGATCGCCAGACCTCGCGCGCCCGCCCCGTGAACCACAGCCTGTATCCCTCGTCGCGCAACTCCACCAACTCCACCCTGAACCAGCGTGCCACTCGGGATCTGCCCGCCCGCCTGCAGCGTCTCGTTCAGCGACACAATGCAGTGGGCTCCGCCTCCTCGCTGGATCAACCGCCTGTCTCGGACTTTGCGCGCAACTTTGGTCTGCCCTCCTCCCTGGAGGTGGATGTGGAGGTGCTGCCTGGCATCCTGGGCATGCCCCTGCCCGAGGCCCACTCGGAGGATGAGGTGGTGCAGATTGAGCCGCAGATACTGCCCCCGCCACCGCCTCCGATTAATGATTCGGAGGCGGTCATCATAGACGACGATGATGACGATGATATAGGGGATCGTTGGGCCATCAATGTGCCCGAGAGGAGATCTTCTCAAGCCAGCTCTGATGCTCGCTCCGAGTGGTTGACGCAGGCATTAAATGCGGCGGCGGCAGCTGCTCAAGCAGCCACGAGTGCCCATGAAACGGAGTCGGCAGCGAGTCAGACGGAGCCAGCTGCTCCTGTTACCTCACAGGCTTCTACGCAAGAGCCCGCAGAGGCGGGAGGAGCGGCTTCGGCCAGCACAGAGTCGGCAGAGAGCGCAGATGAGGCGGGAGCAGGAGCTACTGGCAGCAGCAACACCATCACCGACATGAGCCCCGAGGTGCGTGCCGCCTTGGGTGACTTAGAGGTGCCCGAGGGCGTGGATCCCTCCTTCCTGGCCGCCCTGCCCAGCGAGATGCGCGAGGAGGTGATCCAAGAGCACCTGCGCATGCAGCGCATCCGCCAGCGGGCGCAGCAGAATGCCATCCAAATAGCCCATGATTCGCTCGTGGAGGTGAATCCCGAGTTCCTGGCGGCGTTGCCTTTGAACATACAGTCGGAGGTGCTGATGCAGCAGCGGATTGAGCAGCAACGGCAGGCGGCGCAGAGCGCCAACCCGGAGGATCCCGTGGACACGGCTGCCTTCTTCCAGAACCTGCCCGAGAATCTGCGGCAAGCGGTGAGTTTTTGGGCGGGGATTTTAAGGGGAAACCCTCTCTATATCCTCCTCGATATTCCCTAGATACTCACCGACATGGAGGAGTCGCAGATAGGCAGCCTGCCGCCCGAGCTGGCTGCGGAGGCACAGTTCCTGCGCCGCGACTGGGAGTCGCGCAACGGCGCCCGCCTGGATGCCCATCCGCCCAGCAATGCGTTGTGTAAGTAGAGCTCCAAGGAAACCCCTCCTCCCAGGAAACCCCTCCTCCCAGGAAACTCCTCCTCCTAGGAACCCCCTCCTCCAAGGAAACTCCTCCTCCCAGGAAACCCCTCCTCCCAGGAAACCCCTCCTCCCAGGAAACCCCTCCTCCCAGGAAGCCCCTCCTCCAAGGAAACCCCTCCTCCAAGGAAACCCCTCCTCCAAGGAAACCCCTCCTTTAAGGAAACCCCTCCTTCAAGGAAACCCCTCTTAACTCTAACTCCCCTCCCTTTATAGCCCGCTTCCAGACCACCCTGCAGAGCCTGGAGGAGGCCCGCTGGCACAGCTCCATTTGGTACGATGCCAGCGGCAATGCCCAGCCGCAGCATCACCAGCACACCACCATTGTCCACCATCATCCCCATCCGCATCAGCTGGCTCCGATGGGTAAGCCTTTGGCCCTGCTGATGATGGAGGATGAGAACATCCTCCTCGATCCCGATTCGCTGGCTACGCTGCTCCTCTTTCTGTTTGTGGAGGACCAGAAGGTGTACAGCATGCGACTGCATCGGGTTATCCGCAATCTGTGCCACCACGAGCCCACCAGGGATTGGATCATCAATGCTTTGATCAGCATCGTCCAGAAGACCAACGAGGATAATGCCACCTTTGGGGGCCCTGCTGCAGGCGGAGGAGGGCAGGCGGGCAGCAAGCCCGAGTGGCTGAAGCTGCGCGTGGACGCGGCCTTTGGCTACAAGAGCAACATCTTCCTGATCAACCGGATGTACGAGGGGAGTGCAAGGAGCATTAGTATCAATCCCCAGGCCGCCCAAATGATTGTGAGGAACTGCCTGGATTTGCTGTTTGTGCTGGCCAAGCACTATCCGTCCAGCTTTGTGCCCTTCAACAGGGAGGTGAAGGCCCGCCGCATTCTCAGTGCCGTCTTTGGCATGCCCTCGCCCACCGTGGGTGGGAATCACGGAGGCATGCCCTGGCCCCCACCAGCAGCGGGAGCTGGCGCCGGAGGAGGAGTGGGAGTAGAGCCCGTGCCACCGGGTGGCACTTTGGACTTTCGATCGCGCTTCTGCCGCTACCAGGTGGCCAATCGCCTGCGCGGCATGCTCGACGATCAGCCGGGAGGAGCAGCAGCGTCAGCAACGACTCCCCCCAAGCCCAAGCCCTCGACGCCGCTGGACGAAGCTCCCTCCACCTCGAAGGCGGCGGCAGCCAAGGCAGCGGCCAGTGCCAAGTCCAGCTCCGGCTCCAGCTCCCAAGGAGTGCCCTACCAGACCAATGCCAAGAACTTCTGGGACGTTGTCCTCAACATTGACAGGCAGACGCAGGTGCGCATGTCGCATGTCTCGCAGTTCCCGCTCACCTCGCAGCCTCCCTGGGAGTGGCAGACCAACACCGGTGACTTCCTCTCCTTCAGCGACTCTCCCTTTGGCCAGCTGCTGGAGATGCTGCCCTACAAGGTGATCTGCCGGTCGCCACACCTCACCGACATGCTCGTCAAGCTGCTGGCCTCGCTCAGCACGGAGTTGCCCAAGGAGGAGGAGCCGCTGCCCGACCAGATGCCGCCGCTGATACCCATAGGTCAGGCGGCGGCCAATGCAGCCGCCGATGGCGGAGATGGCCTGGCCACGAATAGCACCGAGCAGGCGGCGCCTGGAGCCGCTGGGAACCCAGCTTCGGGTGATGGCAATGCGGGGCCCAAGCCCCATCAGCAGTTGCCCACTTTGAGTGTGGCTCTGCCAGTGACCCCCGCGAAACCTCGCCGGAAGATCTACGCCAAGAACTTCTCGCAACTCCAGCTAGTGATCGAGGTGCTTACCCACCAGTGCGGCACCACCGAGGGCCTGGACAATGTGGCCAAGCTGATTGTGAATCTCACGCAGTGCTCGCAGGCCTCCAATGCCATTTTCATTCAGTATCTGACGGCGGCCATCCTGGGCCTGGCCGAGGAGGTGCGTCAGGCCATCCAGACGCTGCTCAACGAGATTCGGGCGTACAACACCACGGGCACTGCCTCCGTGTCCGCCTCCGCCTCTACATCCGCTGCAGCAGCAGCTACCTCGACCGGCGCCGGCGCCAGCCTCCTGCCCAACCTGGCCGTGCACGAGGGCATCATGCAGGATCGCTTCACCGCCGAGCATGTGATCATCTCTGCGCCGAAGAACGCCAAGCCCACGTGCGAGCTGCAGCTGCCGTCGATGAAGAAGCTCATGTCCAACTCCTCCGCCCAGCCCTACTTCCTGCGCACCCTCAAGATCTTCATGCAGGTGCGCGACATGTACGAGGTCCAGGACCTGCCACCCACTGCCGCCAGTGGCCATAACAACGGTGGTGACAACAACGAGGATGATGACATTATTGACATTCTGGGTGAGCCACCGCCAGGGAGCAGCATCTGGGATGCCACGGCGGACACGGCCAGCACGGGACCCTCGCCGCCGCCGCTCTCGGCCTTCATGGAGACCAATCAGCCGCAGCATCGACCGGTGACCCTCAGCCAAGAGCCCGATGAAGAGGATGAGGATGATGACGATGAGGACGACGACGATGAGGTCGATGTGGATGAGACGCTGGCCAGGGAATCGGCGGAGGCGGCTGCAGCGGCAGGGTCGGCGCCAAAGGCCAATGCGAACAAGCCTACGCTGTCGCAGATCCTGTGCCTGGACGTGCTGTGGCACACGCTCAGCGAGTGCCTGGTGGCGCTGGAGGAGTCCAAGGATGAGTTCGCCGTCCTGGTGCTGCAGCCCACTGTGGAGGCCTTCTTCCTGATCCATGCCTCGCATCGCCACACGGCCAAGAAGCCCAGGATAGGAGGGGCCATGGCCGGGGTCCTGGGACTGCGCGCATTGGGGAGCAGAGCCCTGGCCGCCGAGGCAGCGGCGGCGGCGGCGGCTTCGGCAGCCACAACGGCTGCCCAACGCCTGCAGAACAGTCCGCCGCCCATGGACGATGCGAGCAGCGCCAACACTCTGAGTTCGGCCAGCTTCGAGGGTGAGTTTCCTAAGGGATTGAGTCCTTTCCTTGATCTTAATCCTCCTCCGCTTCCCCCAGATGAACCGCGCATGCAGGACGCCTCCACCAACACGCCGAACGCGTCGGGCAGCAGCTCTGCAAATAGCAGCAACTCGGCGACCTCGCTCAGTGCCCACGAAGCCCAGCTGCGGCAGGACCGGCACAAGTTCCTGCAGTTCGCCGAGAAGCATCGCACCGTGCTCAATCAGATCCTGCGCCAATCGCCCACCCACCTCTCGGACGGACCCTTTGCCGTGCTGGTGGACCACACGCGCATCCTGGACTTTGATGTCAAGCGCAAGTACTTCCAGACGGAGCTGGAGCGCCTGGACGAGGGCATACGGCGCGAGGAGCACACGGTCAGTGTGCGACGTGTCACCGTCTTTGAGGACTCATTCCGGGTGCTCTACCGCCTGGGCCCCGAGGAGTGGAAGAACCGATTCTACATTGTGTTTGAGGGTGAGTTGGGGGCTGGAGATTAGCTTTTAGAATTATTATAATGTAAACTCGCAGGGTTTTATTTCTTATATTTTATTTTTATTTCTAATGATTTCGGTTTCTCTCGATTTTTCACGAGCTGATCGTTCTTTCTTTCTTAAAAAAATCTAGACTATTATCGAAGATCAGCTCTTACAATTATTATAATGTAAACGGCCAGGCTTTTATTTCTTATTTTTTACTTTTATATCCAATGATTTCGTTTTCTCTCGATTTTTCACGAGCTGATCGTTCTTTCTTAAAAATCTAGACTATTATCGATAACCTTATACCAACTAGTCACTAGTGTGACCGTGTTATACAAAATAAGCTGTTTACAATAATAAATAATTACCTTTACTTGCAGATGAGGAGGGCCAGGATGCGGGCGGCCTGCTCCGCGAGTGGTATGTGATCATATCCCGCGAGATCTTCAATCCCATGTACGCCCTGTTCTGCGTCTCGCCTGGAGATCGGGTCACCTACATGATCAATCCCTCCAGCCATGCCAATCCCAATCACCTGAGCTACTTCAAGTTTGTGGGCCGCGTAATAGGTAAGGTTATCTTAAGGTTAAAACCCTTCCTGGTCTCTCTAATCCTTCTATATCCTGATTAACAGCCAAGGCCGTGCACGACAACAAGCTGCTCGAGTGCTACTTCACCCGCTCCTTCTACAAGCACATCCTGGGCAAGCAGGTGAAGCACACGGACATGGAGTCGCAGGACTACGAGTTCTACAAGGGCTTGGACTATCTCATGAAGAACGACATCTCCACGCTCGGCTACGAGCTAACCTTCTCCACCGAGGTCCAGGAGTTTGGCGTCACCCAGATCCGTGATCTCAAGCCCAATGGCCGTGACATAGCCGTCACCGAGGAGAACAAGTTCGAGTATGTGCAGCTGGTGTGCCAGCTCAAGATGAGCGGCTCCATAAGGCAGCAGTAAGTATTTCCCAGGCTTTTATTTAGGCTTTTATTTAGTTTTTTCTCCATTTTTCACGAACTGATCGTTCTTATTCGCCAAACCAAAGTGACCGTATATTCTTTTCTTAAAAATCTAGCTAACATTAAGGTGTTTACAGTTAAAATACTTACTAATCCTGCTCTTTTTAATCTTCCCCAGATTGGACGCCTTCCTCGAGGGCTTCTACGACATTATTCCAAAGCATTTAATATCGATTTTCAACGAACAGGAGCTGGAACTTCTCATATCCGGCCTGCCGGATATCGACATTGAAGATCTAAAGGCCAACACCGAGTACCACAAGTACACATCCAAGTCGGCACAGGTAAGGGTCCCCTCTCTCCCTCTCCCTCTCCCTCTCTATCTCTCTCTATATCGTGCGTCTCCCTTTGCAGATCCAATGGTTCTGGCGCGCCTTGCGCAGCTTCGACCAGGCGGACCGGGCCAAGTTCCTGCAGTTCGTAACGGGCACCTCCAAGGTCCCGCTGCAGGGCTTTGGCTCGCTGGAGGGCATGAATGGCATACAAAAGTTCCAGATACATCGGGATGATAGGTCCACAGATCGCCTGCCCTGTGCGCACACCTGGTAAGGGTTTATAAGAGTTATTCTGCTTTTATAATTTATTTTATGTTTATGCTTCTTCTTCTTGAAGCTACGTGCGCCATCAACATCTCTCTCTCAAAAGCTAAGTACTCAGACACTCGAAAAAGGAAGCATCCGAAGCATTGAGTGAAAACGAGAGGCCCCTCTCGCTCTATCGCACTGCACATGAATACTTTTCGGGTGTCAGAGCACATAGCTTTTGAGAGAGAGTGTCAGTGCGTGTTGCTAGCAACAGTTGTCTTTTTTGGGTGTTGCTCAACATGATTCTACCAACTTTTCTTTTTATTTCTCTTGTTAAATTAATTAATTTGTGATTTATCCCCGCCAGCTTCAACCAATTGGATCTGCCCATGTACAAGTCATACGACAAGCTGCGCAGCTGCCTGCTTAAGGCCATACACGAGTGCTCCGAGGGCTTTGGGTTCGCCTAAGCTGGCACTGTACTAATTCCTAATACGAGCGAATGCTAAGCGAAAAGAAGAGAAGCGAAGAGAAGAGAAGAGAGAACGAACAGAGAACAGCCACTGCAAATGTGCGATAGATGAAAAGAAAGAAAGAGAGAAACAGAAACAGAAGGAGAAACTGCATACATAACACACATAACATACACACAGTACATATAGTTATATAGTATATATAAAAATGTTGAATTAATTATTAATTTTCGCGCCTATATACATATATACAATATATATTTTCTTAAATTTTCCAAAAGAAAAACCGATACAAATCGACAAGAAAGCATGCAAAAAAAAAAAGAAACAAAAACAAAAACGAAGAAGAAACAAGAAAACTAAATCCAAAAACAAGAACAAATTCGATTTCAAACTTTAAAAATATAAACTCTATATTTTTTCGTACTTCTGTCGTTTTGCACACACACACACACACACCATGCGATTTACTGTAATAAAACACGAAGCGACACACTTTTATTTAACCCACACGAAGCCGAGAGCCGAGAGAATAGCTAAAAGGACTAACGCGTAGTATATAGAGAAAAGCAAATGCAAATGCACATAAAAAACAAGAAGAACACACAACACAACACACACACACAGGTTATACGCTTTGGTTTCTTATTTACTTAAGTGAATTTACCGAAGATGAAGACGGAGATGAAGATAAAGATGGTTGGATAGATGGATGGCAGGTGGAAATAATTAAATGGATTAAAGTATTTTGATGTAAGAGAAATAAGTCCCTATGTTATGCATTTTATGTTTACCTTTTTGATGAATAACGATGAGCCGCGGATATGTGTAACTTAAGGAGAATGGAATAAAATAAGAGAGTAAGCGCTCATTTATCATAATACATTTTCAGAATATCTATTTTTGGCTCTGCTATGTGACTGCAAAGTGCCTCCTGTGGGTTGGTGGAAGAACTGGTGTAGCTAGAATTCTCAGAATATTGGAAATAGTTATTTTCACATTTTGAAAAGAGAGTTTATCGATTTTATTAATTAAACGAGCTTTTTGTTGATGTGTTTGTAGAATAACTGGGGTCCCTAGAACTCTCGGAATATTGGAAATTTGACTTTTAAATTTTTAGAAAAGACAGTTTTTCGATGTTATTTATTAAAAGAGCTTTTTGTTGATGTATTCGAAGGATTTTTGAATACTTTTCCATACGGAATTCGTTTATAAAGTTTGCTTAATTCATTTGGAACTAGAAGTTCGAAAGTTCAGCTGAAATTTTAAATTTTCCTTAAACATTTCCTGTTTACGCCATTAAAACCCCTTAGAACATTTTTCTTTAACATCTTATTTTCGAATAACCAGAATCTAAAACTTTAAAGTGGGTTTTCGAATATTTCCAAAAAGGTTCCTGCTTATTTAAATATATTCTTCAAATCCTAATGTGCAAAATTGCGGAATAATGTCGAAGACATTTAATTTCTTTGGAAAAAGGTCTGAAATAGATCTGAAAAATATCCAGGATTTTCGAATATTTCCAAAAGGATCCTGCTTATCTTAGTATATTCTTCAAAACTTAATGTGCATAAATGCGAGATAAAAGCGAAGTCCTTTAATTTATCTGTCAAATATTTCCAAATATTTCTTCAAAATCCCATCTGCATAAATGCGGAATAAAGGCAGAAGACCATCAATTTATTTGGAAAAAGTGAAGAAATTAATCTGAAAGACTTCCACAATTTTCAAATATTTCCAAAATGATCTTCCCTATTTTAGTGTATTCTCGAAATTCCTTGGTATTTTTGCCACTCTAGACGACGGCCACACTGGATCGATAAGAGAGATAGCGCGGCGGCGCGCACGTAATGGATTTGTTTATACGCAAGGAGCTGATCCTGGCCAGCGGCACCGGGCTGGAGGATGTGGTGCCGCACTGCCTCAAGCTGCTCGCCTGGCTTCGCGCCTGCCAGGAGGAGATGCAGTCCCAGCACCGGCGCCTGAGGCTCAGCCAGTCGCTGGTCGAGTCCATGGTCAAGGCCACTTTGTACCTGTTCGAGTGCCACGATCGCTTCGGGGAGGCGCTGGCGGAACGCTGCGACTCGCACGGCTTCTTTGCGAGCTCCTCGACGAGCGATGAGCGGCGCCAGTGCATCCGGGAGCTGTGCGCCGCCATAGTGAAGACGAGACGCGGAGAAGAGCATGCGCCGCTGCTACATCTGATGCACAAGGCTCTGGCGGAGATTCAGCCGGCGTGGAGTGTAATTCGGGACCTGGACTGGACGCAGATGCGCCATTCGGAGGCGGTGACCAGCGCGGATCTGGTCAGTGCCGATCTGCAGCAGATGCGACGTCTGGTGAAGCGAATCTGCCGGCTGTCCAGCCTCCAGGACATGGAGACCGCGTTGCAGCGTTCCCTGCAGCTGATGGGCTTCCAGGTGTGGCTGCAGCTCTTCCGAGAGCCCAGCGAGAGCGCCATCCACCTCGACTGCCGCCTGCTGCGCCATATGATCTGCGAGACGCTGACGGAGGGCACCTCCGCCGTCGCCTGTTCCAGCTTCCTGCACCATATCTTCACATTCGTATCGCTGCCCGCCAACGAGTTGAGATTCTGGGCCTGCCTGGAGCATGGCCGCCTGGCCGGCAGCCTAATCACCTATCTGATAGGCTATTGGAGCCGTCACCTGCCCTACCTGGATCTGGAGGAGATGCAGCTAACCCCCGAAGCGCCCGCCATTCAAAGCCAACTGCCCATCAACGAGGCCACCTATGTCACCCACCTGATGCTGGCCCCGTGCTCCCCCTGCCGCCAGCAGTTCCACCACCAGCTGCGCCCGCTCCTGCCCACCGCCGCCGGTGGCCAGCTGCTGCAGCTGCTCAATAAAGTCGCCTACGTGTATAGTTAAAGTGCACTCTTTAATCGGTTTTGGGCAGGAACTCGCAGTTGCCGTCGACTAGGCGCACCACCTTCTCGCCCTTCTCCGCCAGTATCTCCTCGATGTTGCGCTTGCCCTCGAGGTCCGTGAACCAGTTCAGGTTGTCGGCGATGAGGTGGTGATTGGAGCAGCCCTCGCAGGTGACAATGACGACGCCGCGCTGGTAGGCCACCTTCGAAATGGTCTTCATGTTGCGTGTCTGGCACACCTTGCACGTGTAGATCAGCTGCATCTTCGTTTGGAGCTCTGCCAGGGGAATGCTGTTGGTGGCCACCGTTTTGTCCGCATCTTGCTGGCGGGGAAGGAGGGGAGGAAGGATTAAAAATTAGACAAAACTATAGTTTTAGGGGAACTTAAAAAGACTTGTTGATATTTTAATTGATTCCTAATAATAAATAGTCCTTTTAAATATAAATACATATATTTTTAATAATTTATAAAGGTTTAAAATTAAGATTTACTTTCGAAAATACTTAGAAAAGAAACTGAGAACAGCGGCTTTGTAAAAATGTTATTTTTTAAACCATTTTTTAACCATAATTATTATGTTATTAATAAAGAAAGTTCAAATACAAGTAGGTTTTACTTTTATTAGAAGAGTTTATCATTTTTAAATATTTCTTTATTTTTATTAATTTATTTTGGCACAATATTAATAAGCAATTAATTAGAAAATTAATTATTTTAAACTTACAACCGATTTGCTGCTGTGGAAATTCCTGCAGATGCACGTGTAGTTGTTGTTGTTGGTGCTTCTTCCAATAACAGCTGATTGTGTTTTGTTGGCTGCAGTTAGAAATTGTGTTTCCCGGCCTTCGAACGCTGCTATTTGTGAATTTCTTGCAGTGACACACAGTGCACGTCTTCCCACGCCTGCGCTGATTTTGTACATTTGTCTCAGGACACTCATTTTCGTGTGATTACTATTATTATTATTGTGATTAAATATGAACGAACCGTGTGAAATACAACTGCTATTAGGGATGGCACCTTGACAACCGTTACAACATCACCAATGCGAACAGTGACTTTGGGGAGGAAATCACGAATGTGAAGCATAAAAACGTGAAATTGTGTAATTTTAGTTATTGGGTTATATAATATATAATTAATATAATATAATATAATCATTTTTGTTTTTAATGGATATTATTCCCCTGATATAAGCTGCTTCCCATAAGCAAGGTGAGATGAATACAAATCTATAACATATTTGAAGGCTGTCACAATGTTTTTGTAAATCAAAAGAAAAAATAAGAAAAATACTATAAACAAAAAATTATTTCAAAAGCACTTGTAAATCCCTATTGGCTTCTTTTCCAATAAAGCCTAGTACTCAGACACGCGAACAGCGTTTCTAAGCAGTGAGAGAGAGCGAGAGGTGAATAGTCGGGAAACGGTGTTCGGCAGCGCTGTTTTAAAGGCCGGTACGCAGACGAACGAACGAAATACCAGAAACATACCAGAAAAATACCAGGTGGCGCGAAGGGAGACTTTCGGTATTTCCAGAACGGGGGGAGGGGGAGAATAAAAAATTTAATAAAACGACCTGTTCTCAACTGTTGGCATCTCACTCTCTCTTACTGTTTCTTCACACAATTCAAAAATATAGATCCCGCCAAACACAATAATGTTTTCAAAAGCCCAGTCCAGGCGTTTAGAAGAGCAGATAAAGTTATAATAATTAAATTGGTAAAGGCCAATTCAATGATAAGGGATTTGGGCAATATTAAACATTTGCATAAATAAACGCCTGGAAGGAAATAGGTCCCTCGATATTTGGTTATGACTTTGATGAGCACTATGAGATGTCACGTTCGATTTCTGAGATGAAGGCGTCAGAGGCGACGGT